>JANBPU010000037.1:0-107302 GCA_027575805.1 Mycoemilia scoparia | reverse complement strand
AAAGAAGAGAAGAAATTTTAGTAAAAAAATGAAATTTTTAAAAAAATTCTCAAAACTTATGGGAGGAGATTGTAGATAATGCCACCAGTGCCAAGATGCGAATACGATTTATTTACTTCAGCAATGTTTGGGACAGACATGAATCTAATATGCCAAATATTGGCCCATGTTCTTGATGTTTATAAAACACAGCAGTGGCCCGGCCTGATGGGATGTAATGGATCAAATCCGTGTTGTGGACTATGTGGTTCTTCATAGAAAATACACTTGCTAGCCAAAGATGCTGATCCACTAGCTTTACATGTAAAATAAGCAGATGCTGAGCTCTGTGCTGCTACTTTAAATGGGGCCTGCTGTGGCTTTGTTACTGTTGATAGAGAATAATTCAGATGCTGCTGCTGATCATACTCAATAGCTCCATCACTCTCACACATTCACAGTTCCTTAGCCTATAATTCTCTAGAAAAGCCAGGGCCACAAAGAACCTGTCAAAACCATCATCTTCATGGCTGATTTTCGCCTCTCGCCCACCCCTCTCTTTTCTAACCATACTCTGTACTTATTCCATCAATCATTTTTTGTTATTCCTTTCTTTTTACATCTACTACCAATACAGTCGCATACACACAAAAGATATAGCAAACTTCACCTGATAAGCATCCCAGCATACACACAAAATGTCTGATTTTGAGGTCCCAAAAGAAGTGATGAACATTGCAAAGTTTCTAAGAAATTCCAGCAAATCTGGACTCCATCTACGCGATGGTGTCCTGAATGGCCGACGTGTTGAATACTTTAAAGGTGTGTGCTGGCGTTGTCTGTGTGTCTAGTGTTTATGCCGTCCATACTCGTGTCCCATTCCAATCCATCTATTTGGAATGCAGCAACTACTACTAATAATAATATTATTATTATTACATGAAGTGCTGTAGTTCATGTGAAAACTAAACTAACCCACTATCGATGTTCAATAATAAAAATAATAGGAAAGAGTGCTATAAATGCCCTACTCAAGGAACAAGGCGGCCAAAAGCCCAAGGCCAGCAGCGAAGAGGAGGCCAATGATTATCTGCTCCAAATGGTTCAAGCTGGCCTCATTGTTAGGTGCGACCGTGGTAAGGAAAATGTACACATGCTTCACTTAAGCCCTCTGCAAGAATTCAAGAGAGATCACTACTATGCTTGGGTATACGAAGGCTCCCAGATCCTGGTAATTTTGGGTGGCATTGGGCTGGTTGGCATCGTTTTGGCAGGTGTCATGTTCCCGCTATGGCCTGCCAGTCTACGAAATGGCACCTGGTACCTGTCAATTGCCGCACTGGGCCTTCTCGGGTTGCTTTTTGTCATTGCCATTATCCGCTTAATTTTGTATGTCATATCCTTGGTCGCCCTTCCACGCGGATTCTGGCTATTCCCCAACCTATTCGAAGATGTCGGCTTTATTGAGAGCTTCATTCCCCTGTACGGATGGGAGGAGCCAAAGGAGCCTTCAAATTCTGGAAAAGCCCCAGCTGCGGGCAGTGCCGATACTGCTGCCACTTCAGCAGCAGAAGCAGCACCCATCGAAGACAAAAAGACCAACTAATTCAACACTATTACTATATATTTATGACAGTCATTGGATCACTTTACTGCCTCCACTACTTACTTTTATAATAGCTTTGTTCTCTATCATAACTGCTTTTAGCTTGCTTATACTCATTACATTCTAAATATATTTTCACTTTATCATTTCAATCCACTTTTTGCATCTGATCTGAAGCTGTGGTTTTGAGTCTGTCTCATAAATGTAATAATTTGACGTTATTAATAGAATTGAAAAGGTCATACTTAAGAAAACAAGGAAATACAAGGTGTAATTGATATATGTTGGGGCATATTTTTATGGATATTTGCTGTGACTGCCACTCATGATCATCATATAAAGGATCCGTTATGCTGGTGTTGTTGCTG
Source organism: Mycoemilia scoparia (assembly GCA_027575805.1). Taxonomy (NCBI): domain Eukaryota; kingdom Fungi; phylum Kickxellomycota; class Kickxellomycetes; order Kickxellales; family Kickxellaceae; genus Mycoemilia; species Mycoemilia scoparia. The sequence continues at coordinate 105,349 of JANBPU010000037.1, read as the reverse complement.
ACCAAATGATGGCATGCCACCGCCAAATGGGTTTGGTGTTTGGTTGGGTTGGAAGACGACTGCACCTGGCTGGGATTGGGATTGCTGCAATTGGTTTAGAGTTGGTTTAGAACTGTCCCCAAATATGTTTGCTCCCGACGAAGAGAATGGGTTTCCATCAAGGAATGGGTTGCGATTTACTGATCCAAATCCCTGGCGGTTGCCCATTGACGACTGCGAGTTGCTCGACAGTGCTGCTGGGTTGAGATCGATGAGAGACGATAGATCATTTGCCGCACTCGATGCCATGGTTGCTGATGTAAAGTTTCCGGCTGCCGGCGTCGTTCCAAAGTTGGCTGCTCCACTTCCTCCTGTAGCCAAATTGGCAAATGGATCAATTCTCTCGCTGTTTCGCGCAATCTCTGCAAGCCGGGCATTGGGATCATTTTGGTTTACTCCGAATGGAAGTGGTTTTGCCGATGCGCCGCCATCAAATGCATTTCCAAAGGCACCAGACATACCGTTTATTCCTGAAGTCCCAATTGAAGTGCCTACATTACCTTGCTGCTGCTGCTGCTGCTGTCCAAAGCCCACCTCCGCGGAAAATGGATTGGCTCCAGTGTTTATAGATGTCCCGGTCATGCTGCTCTGGCCCATGTTGTTTCCAGCAAGATTATCAAATGGCGTACCACTACCGCCACCCATGGTGCCCATTGTAGAAAAGTTACTTTGAGCACTAAAGCCTGCGTTGGATAATCCCGCGAGCGCATCAAAGTTGTTTTCAGCACCAGCTGTGCTAGCTCCAAATGCATTATTGTTCATTCCCATACTCATGCTGCCGAAATCATTGTTTTGAGGGAATTGGTTATTGAATTGGGCGTTGAAGGCATTATTGAAGTTCGAATTGAATAGATCTCCGCCCAATTGACCGCCCATCTGTTGCATGCCCTGGCTATTCGATACTGCCGGGTCATCAAATGAGCCCAAAAGGTCTCCCTCTTGGGCATTGCTGCCTCCGCCATATCCTTGGGAAGGTGGCATTGATGTCGATGTCTGTGCAATTTGTTTCCCAGAAACTTGAGGGAAGGATCCACTACGATGGACATCATTCATACTTTCTTGCAGAGCCTTCTTTAGGGCAGATTCTTCGTCGCTAAATAAAGATTAGGTTATCATAATTTTCAACATGAGCTCGATACAACTATATTATGATATGGTAGTAGCAAAGAAGACAGCTATCACACAGCTATACTTACTAGTCGTCTGGTACATATCCGGGGTTTCTGGATTGGCGGAGACTCATCTCCTTGGCCATTCTTGTATCCCTTTCTTCATCGCCATAAGTATTGCCTTGGGATTCGAAGCTTCTTCTATGATTCAAATTTGGCGTGCTATGGGAAGGCACTGCGCCCTGCCAGCGATACTGGTTGGCATTGGCACGCTCCCTCTTTAATCTTGCCTCGTCAAGGAGCAAGGCCGTCATATCCTTGGCCTTTTGACGCACTACATTAATTGGTAAATTGATCCCCCTGTTAGAATTTTGCACAGGCACCTAGTGTGTCATATTAGACAAAATGTGCTTACCATTGGCACCCTGGTCACGGCCGCTGTCATCAACATGTTGGAACTCTCTCAGGGTCTTGATGATATAAATATTATCTTTTGCATACTGGACCACAATTTCAGATCCACAGTGAAGACAGTAGTCAAGGACAGTCAAGGCCTTCAAAATCAGAAATAAATGGAGGGGGGAATGGTCAGCAATAGCTCAGAAAATACACGCCTAAATTGACATATATATATATATATGCGACTTCATGGTTGATACGCCTCAGATTAGAATTTTATTTACCTTAAAAACGTGTCTCCAGTTCTTGCCCTTGTCGTTCAGTCTTTTGTCAAGGATCTCCATTATCTCATGGAATCCATACCTGTCAAAGATGGTATTATACAAAGGGATCAATACCAACACACGATTCCCCTTTAAAAGAAGGAGAGGTTTAATGGAAATGTCTTAACCTACTGGTTATGTGTTGACTGGGCTATCTCATTCATCAATGCTCCAGAAGGTCCATGAGGGTCATTGGAAGTAGCCTCGCGCACCTTCTTTTGAATATCGGAGTACCCACCCGTATAGTTTTTTCTATAAAAACAGGCGTACAAAGGTCAGTATCTGCATTGACTTGTACAATTACTATTAGGAATACAATTACACAAGGAACAGCATTGCTAACATAATGCGAATTGCGATCCCAATTTAAGGCGAAATTTGGATGCAAGAGTGCATACATATACAAATGTATACCTGGTCTCACTTGGACTTCGCTTTGGCACTTACACAGCTCTTAAAGCCTTTCTACCGGTGCTTTCCATTTTAATATAGAGAAATTGGGTCGAGAGCAGAAATGGAGAAAGTAACAAAGCGAAACAAGAGTATATGAAACTGCTATCTGAGCGCGCAGTCGGATAACCAAGTGCTTTCTTGTTATTGCATTGAATCGTCAGTGTTGCAGGCTACACACATACACACACACACACACATATATCCACAGAAGCCCACTGATATTGGATATTCCCATGCCATGAGAGGGAAGGGTGGCTAATCAGATTGCCTCAATAATAGTCAACCGCATTGATAACTTCTCATGTTGTCATATCACACTTCTTAAAACTGCCGTTATTCCCAAAATGAGAGGAGCCCCAGCTTCACTCCCAATGGCTCAACCAAAGAGTCTACGCTCACTGCTGCTGCTGCTGCTGCTGCTGCCCCCTTTGCTCATCAAATTGGTTTATCGCAAACAATTAGTAACAAGGCTTTAGAAGAAACTCCAAGACTGCTTCAGCCTTAATCTTGCACCAACATTCATAGGGGCGGCTGTCATTGTGTATCATTGGCCAATAAGCATTATAATAATGAAAGTTTTAGGTCTATCCAAGCTGCAGATAGCAATAGCAGCTGGGCTTCATCAACCATGCTTTAATCAATGATAGAGCCAAAATCCATGCGAAAAATCAATAGTTCCTCATGGTTGGAGAAGATGAAAAAACATCTCAACAAATACACACCTGGCATTAATTTTATTAGCTGGAACAACATTTAGCTGACTGGCTGGTTCTTCAAGATACGGGAATTCTAGCAGCCACAGTCACCCCTCGGGTTTCCACTACTCCGAATAAGCCTGTGGCCCATTGCTGCTGCCACCATAGCTAGTAACATGGAATACTAGAAAGATGTACTATATATATATATATATTGCTATTACTCTTCTTATTAAGCAGTATAACGATTTGGGTATGGCTGTGTATTTGCTAGCCTGATCAGACAAGGAATGGCGGGTGTATATCATGTATGAAAGGCGGCGACTTTGGAATCTTCAAGGACCTGCATTTCCATCCATCACCAAATAAAGCCTGAATATATAAAGTGGCTTTCTATGATGTTTAATGGGTGGCGTGAGGGCTTTGCGTTAATATGGAGATGAAAAGAAATGTCGGAACAGAGTTATAGAAAATGACAGTCGTCCCAAATACAGCAGAATTGTCCGATAAAAATTGGATATGTGGCCTCCTCATGATGTCAACAAATATGTGTGTATGTGTGTGTGTGCACAACCTATCGGCCAAACACCCAAATAGCAGCAGAGAGCGCCCTTCTGTATAGAAAACGCCACGAGCCCACCCAGAGTTTTTTATGGCTTATGTGATTTGAAAAATCCCAAAATTTCCTACGTTTTTAGAAGAGCAGATGCGCATTCTAGAAGGGCAAAAAAGATAAAAGCCCATCCCGTACGTGTGTACATATGGACTCAACACATCTGGACACATCCATTTACTGTTGACAAATAGAAGCCATTCAAACTCAAGAAGGTATAAATCAGATGGACGAATGAATGATTTTAACATGAAATTTGGCAATCCTCTGCAAGCAAAACGACATAATCAAAAAGTGATTTCCATAGTACCAAGTATTTCTCTCTGTACGGGCAGCCTGGAATTGCAGGCCACTGCCATACAATAAATAAATGTTAAACAAGCTTGTGCGTGTTGACTAATGGCGCAAAATTGTTTGTTGGAGCCGCTGTATTGAGTTGCTTGCACCCAATCTCAAAAGCTAAGGAGTTGGCTGCATCTTTATCGACATCCGCAATTATCTTTATTCCAAAAGCGGAGATTTATGATTGAAACCCAATGCCGAACCTACCAGACTTTTAGCAAACACAATTGTGAATGATGGCTAGAGAGTAACAGAGGTATTTTTGCAATGTTGCTTTGCAGAGACAACTACTTACCTAAAGCAATAAAGCTGAGAAAGCATACTCAGAACCGATGGCTTCTAAGGTTGTTTCCCACCAACCTTGCCAATCACGCTACATGTATGTATAGGCTGCTACACTACATTGTAAAGTCGTAATCATACTTGATGACCAGCGTATGTGGCTCTGCACAGTGATATCATGGATTCCTACTCACGTAGAGCTGAAAACAAATAGAGAATCCTTAGCTTAGACATCGTAAAATTTGGGCAACAACTTAGTTGCGGATACATGTAGTATATAGTCAGATTTTTTCACTTGGTCCCTAATGAAATTTGGCCATACGGAAAGATTTCATTAGTGATCGAATCTATGGTGGGCAGAAATGTGGGCCCTCATCAGGTTTTGGCCCAATCATGGGCCATTCAATATGCAATTCTTGGGGACCGCCCATTTTGCCTAAAGACCTGTGAACTTTAACCATATTGAGGAAGGTTATCTTTGGCTGTTGGGAACTGGAAGAATCGGCAGTGGCTAATAACAACCATAAGATAAGATTCAATTCGATGCATCAACAGATCGATGAGATTACTTTTGATGTTATCGGCTCTACTGACTGACAAGGCCTGGCCTGGCCTTCATTTTTGATAGTATTAGCAGAAATATCTAATGATGTCACAATACCGAAAGGACAACTCCTGCATCTAAGGCACTTCCTCTGTGCTCGTATATCCTTGCTTCTGAAATTAAGGAAAAGGGACAGTGGTGGCAATGTTTACTGCAAGCCTTTTCTGCTCTGTTGCTTCCCCTGCCTCATGCGTTACACAAAGGCTGTAATTACTGAAGACAGGCTGCAGTACAACTTTGCCGGTTTTGGCGAAACAGGTACTGCCGACACTGCCCTGCAATTCCACGTCCTGCAAATTGGAGTCATTTTGGTGGCGAAAGCAATGGCGCCTCATCAGCAGATTTGTGGTGTGGACTGGCCTTCTTTGCATGCCATGTAAAGTATCAATCCACACCGATAGTAACAAGGAAGCGTATATGACGTTTGCTGCGTGGCAGCCTGGTCTTTTTCAGGAAATAGTATCATCCGTGGTCAAGGGCCAAGACGCGTGATCAGTAACATGACAACCATGATAGGCACCAGATTGTGGCGGTTAGATCTGCCGCCAGTACCAGCCAAGGTGGCATGAAGTCTTGATAGATGTGGGGATGCGGGTGGCCGATTTCTTGCCTTTGCCTGAATTGCCAGCCTGGCCTACTCTATTGCTAACATGTAATTAATTGTCAATGGCTGGGTTAAATGCTGCAGAAATTAACCCCTTATAAACTTGACCATGCCTCGACTATTTGCAACAAATAGGATTTATTAAACACAAGGACACCAAAAAGCTGCAGCCAGCTATGCAGGGTCATATCATTTATAAGCAAGCCAAGCAGAGCCTGGGCTGCTATTGGCCTGTGACGGAAACAGAATCAGTGGCAACAATAACAGTGCTGCTACAACATTTTGTCCTTGTAAGAAAAAGCAGGACAGGCCGCAAAAGAGCAAGTAGCCTGGCGCGCAGAATGGCAGACAATAGCAGCGTGTGTGGCCCTTTTTGGGTTGGCCAGCACCCAAAGCGCTGTGGAATCAGATGCAGGGGTTTATGTAGGCTATACTGGCTATTTCAGATGCTCTAATGTTTGAAAACTCTGTTGTGTTTTTTTCAACTGTCACTAAAAAGTTTTGTCACGATTTCAAGAAAAGCAGTCCCCAGTTTTCAAGGGGTAGATACCTAAATTGACCAACAAGGGTCCAAACATTGCTTGGTTTCATCTATAAGGCGGGCCTTTTTATTGACCCATACAGCCATCACCAAGTGCCATCATTTCTGGGGGGAAGCTCGCCCAGACTGGCTCCCTGCCTCTGTGCTGATCTGTGTGTGTCTGAAAGCTGTTGCCATTCTTGCTTCGATCCAGACACTGCCTCAAGGCCCAGTTTTCCACTCCTGTCATACACATGGGCGATTACAAAGATCTTGGGGACAGGCGGGCAGACTCTGCTTTGAATAAATAGCAAATTTTGCCTTTACACATGACAGATGGAAAACTGGTTACGGATTAAAGACGATCAGATATCCAGAACAGTGACTTTGCAATAGTCAACAAAAACAGCCTTAGTTATCGATCTGCACAAAATAGGCGCCCAGGGCGGCCGTCTTCCTGAATAGAGGTGCAATTGATATGCAAAGATTCCTAGCCACACCACAGACGGACAGGTGGGTATCCATAAAAGGCATTTATGGAAACACCTCGGTATTATGGTGCAGCTACTTTTGGTGCTAGCACCGCTGTTGCTGCCACCACATCTTGCCCCTATCGCCCAAGGCCAGAGATCTATGTGCATATTGTAGAGGGCTATGGCAGCTGTGGCATTTGCGCCTACGTAGTGGGGCATGCGCGAAGCCGTGAATCGGTGCCCTTCAGCCCCACAGAAAAGCTGGGTTTGGTGTGTTTCATGAATGTTTTTCCGAGTCCCTGCAAATAAAATTACATGACGACGAGGGGCCAGGTGGTAATAACTTTGCACAGCAGTTATTGGCTGGGCATCGCCCATTTGCGCCTATGACACACTTGCTAGCTGACTTATCCTTCCCCTCGTATGTATAAGGAAAAAGAGCGGCGCCATGGCCTTGTTATATGCGAAGCCGGTCAGAAGGAGCGCACCATGACGACCCTGCTATGCGCTACACATCCAAAAGGAAATTAAGACATCTTGGTAAGTATGCGGGGGAGCTGCGGGGCCGCACTCTTGTACTGTCTCCAATGCCATTCCCCGCCAGCTCGATTGGCTCAAAAGAGCAAATAAAATCCGGGAGCAAGACCGATTTTTGCCCGAAAATTATGGATCTTTGATAACACGCACACGCAACAGGGCATGCGCAAATGTTGGGTCATTTGCCCACGCTCGGCTGCTTGGTTGCAATTTTCGCAAGTCTCAACAGAGCAATGGCGCCTTCCTATAGTAGACAACATAAACACGATGGCCAGGATGATGGCGGGTCAGGCCCAGAGGCCAATATCAAGTGTCCTGGTTAGCCGCGTTGCACGCCTTGAAGATCGTGAAATTTAGACAAGGCCTATTGCAGGTCTTGCCACGGATTTGTTTTGGAATGTCGCATCAGGCCCAGTGCCGAGGCCCCTGAGGTTAGCAATTTGCGTTATGTTTGACGATTCCCCTTGATGATCTTCGCAAGTTTATTGATATCCAATGACGTTTTGCACTAGGCTCTATGCAAGTTTTGGCTTTTACTAGTCCCAGGATTACCTGCTTTTTTGTTTACAAACGCTCTCTTGGCCAGTCCCGTGTGGACAACCAGCGTCTTCGCTCAAACTTGCTCCTCACTGAAATACAGCATTCTGGCTAACCATGCCAATATATGGCTGTATGCAAAGCGTTGGGGATGTGGATATACGGCCAGATCTCCGTGTTTCATAATCGTGTTTTGTGGTAAGGTGAAGAGAGGCCATCGCACAAACACATTGCCCACACACATACACGCCGCCACCAGCGCAACAGGCTAGAATCGCTATGTTGTGCTTCGGCCGGCGGTGCGCCGTGGCTCTGTGGGACATGTTTCAGTGGTCTTCCATATTGCCCGTTTAGACATAGGCCGCCAAACGCATCTACAACCAGGGAGAAACCGTTGTTTATCTCCGTCCATAAATGCCCTTACCACAAACCATCAGATACGATAACTCTGCCCTGTTTGCCAATAGCGCACCAGAGCTGTGGCCCGAGGATTTGGGCCCATCCCCTACAGCATTGGCAGGGAATGCGAGTCTAGAGTCTGCTACGCATTGCGTGGATAAAGTATACACCACGGGCGAGCCCAATGTGCACAAATGCGTCTCCCCGTGGTATTATGGAATAAGGAATTGCCATCAACTCTTGCAAATATTAGAAATAGGCGCAGTGGTTGTGGAAAACTCCAGCACTGGGTTTTCCGAGTTCGGAGATAGATGGGGGCGTTCCAACTCAGCTCCCTTTGCTCTTTCTACCAGCCGTCTCCTTAGGCTGCGAGATCCCAGTAAAATCTCAAAAGCAATGCTTGGTGGATGCAGGGCTGTCCACCAAGTTCCTTGCGGGGTTTGTGGAGCAGAGGCAGGGATCTGGCTTTGCAAGCACACCCTCCTCTCAATGCGTCATTTGTCCGGCAGGGATCAGTCCATATCTGCAAAGATGTGTTGGGTTGGCGGCTGCGACCCAGGCTCCTTGCTAAGCAAAAGGCGTATGTGCGCTAAGGGACGTGAGAGCCTGCCTTGCAAAATGTATCAGCATGGCTTTTCTGTGACCAGGGACTCACCGTAGGTTAATATATACACATATGGAAAAGCAGAAGACTCTTCAGCATTTGTTCATGCCTCACGCCCATTTGCCTGCATTGGGTGGCCAAAAAACAGCAGCCCTTAACCTGTGAGCAGCTAGCATGGACGATGGAGGGGGTGGTCACTTGCTCATCCCCTTGGGTTATTTGGACTTTTATCACTCGAATCTACTAGTGGTGCAAGTAAGGCAAAATTTGGTGGCGTTCTGCCCAATAGCGTGCCAAGTCCATTGCCCCCACTGGTTTACTAACTCACCCACCCCTCCTTTTTTCTTTGCCATAGAGCCATGAGCACGCACACACACAAATATACACACGCACACTGGGAGGCAGAGTGAGAGAGAGAGAGGGACGGCAGGGTAGCGGCCCGGAAAAATATGGTACAATATCCCGCCTTCCTCACCTGTGATGGTGTTTGGCTAGATCATCTATCACAGACTGGCGTGTGTGTGGGTGTGTGTGCTTTGAGCTTGTCTCCACCACTGGCACCAATACATTTTTCTATGACTCTCGCTACTCGCCAACGCCTGCTCTCTACAGATATTAAAGGGCCAGGCCTCGCCCCTTTAGATTTTGTTATCCTCCTTTCGTTCTTTAACTTCATTGAAGTCTGGTCTTCTCCCTCACTCTGCCCCTTTTCTCTCTCTGTCTTACTTGTCAGCAGAGCAGTGACTCAGTCTGCTATACCCAAGCATCTCTTTTCTGTGTGAAGGAATCGCCCCCATCCTTTCTTGCTGCTATACCAAACGCTTCCATCAAAATAGCCTGCTAGGCGTGTGTGCTAGACACTTCATTTCTACCATATAATTAGCTAACATGAGTTCTCCACAGATCGGAGAGCCTGAAAAGCGGGATCAGCCCGCGCCCGAAAAGGCTGCCGCTGAGAAGGCCAACGCCAGCGAACTTACCATTGATGTTGACCCCAGCACGCTTACTGTCGAGGACCTCTACAACAAGGAAAAGTTCGATCTCGAAACCATGGACACCAGCCAGGTCTTCCAGCTCTTGCAGTGTGACGAGAAGGGTCTCACCGAGAGCGAGGCCGCCCAACGCATAGAACGCTTCGGCCCCAACAAGCTTGAGGAGAAGGAGGTTAACCCCATCCTGCAGTTCCTTTCATTCATGTGGAATCCCCTCTCATGGGTTATGGAGGCTGCTGCTATTGTCGCCATTGCCCTCAGTAACGGCCAAGGCGAACCTCCTGACTGGCAGGATTTCGTAGGTATCGTTTTGCTTTTGGTTGGTAACTCCATCATCGGCTTTATTGAAGAGCGCGGTGCTGGTAAGGCTGTCAAGGCCCTTATGGCTGCCCTTGCTCCCCAGTGCAAGGTTAAGCGTGACGGCGAATGGAAGGTCATGGAGGCCAGCTCCCTCGTCCCTGGCGATATCATTTCTGTCAAGCTTGGTGATGTCGTTCCCGCAGATTCCCGTCTTGTCGAGGCGGTTAATGTAAAGGTCGATCAGGCTGCTTTGACTGGCGAAAGTTTGCCCGTCGGTAAGGAGCCAGGAGATGAAATCTTCTCTGGCTCTACCATCAAGCAGGGTGAAGCCGAAGCCGTTGTCATTGGTACTGGTCTCAACACCTTCTTCGGTCGTGCCGCCAGCCTTGTCGCCAGTGCTAACGATGGCACTAGTCACTTGCAGCAGGTTCTCGCCAAGATTGGTAACTTCTGTATTTGCTCCATTGCTATCTTCCTTATTGCCGAGATCTTCGTCATGTTCCCTGGCTTCAAGTACCGCTACCGCCGTGGTATCAACAATCTCTTGGTCTTGCTCATTGGTGGTATCCCCATTGCTATGCCGACTGTCTTGTCCGTCACCCTCGCCATCGGTGCTAAGCAGCTCGCTGAGCACAAGGCCATTGTCACCCGTATCTCTGCTATTGAAGAGCTTGCCGGTGTTACCATTCTCTGCTCTGACAAGACCGGTACTCTTACTCTTAACGAGCTCAGCATTTCCAAGGAGAACGTCCGTCTCTACACTGACGACTACAGTGTCGATGACATCCTCACCATGTCTGCCTACGCTTCCCGCGTAGAGAACCAGGACGCTATTGACAAGTCCATTGTTGGTTCTTTGGATGATCCCAAAAAGGCCCGCGAGGGTATTGAAGTCCTTGACTTCATGCCTTTTAACCCCGTTGACAAGCGTACCCAGGTTACCTACCGCACAATCTCAAGTGGAAAGCTCCATCGTGTATCCAAGGGCATGTCCCAGGTTATTCTTGATCTCTCTGTAAACAAGACCCCCGAGGTCGAGCAGCGCCTTCACGCCGATGTCGACGAGTTTGCTTCCCGTGGTCTCCGTGTCCTTGCTGTTGCCGAAGAGTCTATTGACCACGACGATCCTGAAGGTCAAGGAAATGGCTTCCGTCTTTTGGCCCTTCTTCCCATCCACGACCCTCCCAGACACGATACTAAGGAGACCATTGAGCGTGCTATCAGCCTTGGTGTTCACGTCAAGATGATCACTGGCGACCAGCTTGCTATTGCCAAGGAAACCGGTCGCGAGTTGGGTATGGGTGACGAGATGTACAACGCTACTATCCTTAACAAGAAGGAAGAGCTCACTGGTGTTGCCTCTTCAGTCGACGAGCTTGTGCTTCGTGCTGACGGCTTTGCTGGTGTCTACCCCGAACACAAGTACGAAATTGTCGAGCGTCTCCAAAAGCTTGGTCACTTGGTTGCTATGACTGGTGACGGTGTCAACGATGCTCCCGCTCTTGCCAAGGCTAACGTTGGTGTTGCTGTCGCTGACGCCTCCGATGCTGCCCGTTCTGCTGCCGACATCGTCCTTACTGAAGCTGGTCTTTCAACCATTATTGAGGCTTTCCGTGGCTCCCGTCAGATCTTCCAGCGTATGCGCAACTATGCCATCTACAGTTGCTCAGTCACCGTCCGTGTTGTCACTACCTTCTCAATTCTGTGCTTCGCCTTCAAGTTCGATTTCCCACCCTTCCTAATTCTTATTCTTGCCATCCTTAACGACGGTACCATCTTGACTATTTCTACTGATCGTGTTAAGCCATCCCCAGAGCCTAACCACTGGAATCTTGTTGAGATTTTCTCCTATGCCATTGTCTACGGCTGCTACCTCTCTGCTTCGACCTTGGTCTTCTTTGGAGTTCTCTGGAAGACTTCCTTTTTCCAGAACATCATCAACGACGAGTTCACTGGAGGTGTTAACGATTTCCGTCTTCACTCCATCATCTACCTGCAGGTCTCTATCCTTTCCCAGGCTTTGATCTTCATCACCAGATCTCAGGGATTCTTCTTCACCGAGCGTCCATCTGTCTACCTCATGGGTGCCTTCGTAGTTGCCCAGGTAGTTGCCACCATGATCGCCGTCTATGCCAACTGGGGATTCACTCAGATCGAAGGTTGCGGCTGGCACTGGGCCGGTGCTGTCTGGATCTGGAACATTGTCTGGTTCATTCCTCTCGACTTTGTCAAGTTCGGTATGCGTGCTCTCATCAAGCGCTACATCACCCACAAGCCTCCACCACAGCCAGGAACCGATGTCCCTGCCGACACTGCTCTTCGCCGCTTGTCCACTGTTCAGTCCATTGGCGCTTCATACTACGAATCGCGCACTCGCCCATACGAAGCCAGAAAGCTCAACTTTGGTCGCCGCATGTTGGCCAAGGGTGGTGCTATCTTCACCAGACATGGTAAATCTCTTCGTATGAATAACGAGCAGCTCCAGCGCTTCCAGAGTGCCCAAACCCAGCAGGTCTCCCAGGTACTCAGCCGCCATGCTGAATAGACAAAACACCAAACTGTAAATGGTAAAAGTGAAACGATTCAGCAAGTTCTGTTAAATCGATCGATCATATATAATAAATAATATTTAAAAATACCTCTGACATACAAACAAGATTGCAGGCTTGCTGGTTTTCACGACCCACAACCACCACTCCCATGGTTTGCCTAAACTTTCTATAAATTAATTGTGATATTTTACACCACTCCTCAAGCTTTTGCTCCTTCAACTACAACTCGGTTAGCTGTAAATGTCGTATGTGCTATTTTGTATGTGCTGCTACCCCCAAGCTACATGTTTCATTAAACCTTTTTTTCCTTTATTTTCTACACCTTCATTTAGTTTCTAATGATTTTATAGGGTATAGTTAATACCATTAAATAGACACTCACTATAATAATCATCACAAAACTTTTTTTACGTAATTTACTAATGTTAGTATGTGTGGGGTTTATTCGAGATCGCGATTGTATTTAATTATGTAGCAATCTTTTGACAAGATTTATATTTATATTTAACTTTAGGTATGTGTGTGTGTGTTTGGATATACCATGCGTTGTCCTGCAGATATGGGTGATAATTTAAGAAGCAACACTTTTATGTTGTATTGAAAGGAGAGAAATCTATTCTCACAATAATCAATGTGTGAACGAAACTGTAATGATGTTTTAAAACAATGTGCTTCCGTAAAATGACATAATTGAACATCTGGATCCATCCTTGTAATTCATGCACTACAGCTAATCTCCTATGACCAATACAAAGTGACACTGCATTTTTCTGGTAGAACGGCCAAGAGTATAACTGAATTCTTTTTATCAACACACACACACACATATATATATATATATATACATAAATCTGGTTCAGGCGATATGGCCTAACTTGACAATGGTATTGCTCCTATTGTGTACTCAATGTTTTTAATTGTGGTATTAACATGGTGAAGATGGGGATGAGGCATATGTGCTGCTCTCAAAGTATGAGAGAAAACCCATATAAGCCAAAGGGTGAACATCCCAATGGGGTGAGCATTTGGGTCTATCTACAGGATATTGTAGGCGATATATAATCGAGTAGACATCATCTTTAAAAAAGCTCAGTGTTTGAAAACAATATCAATTAGCATTCTTGGCAACATAACCATATTCTCTTCTCTTCTCTTTCTTTAACATTGAAGTGAGAGTATATATGTTCAAGGATTAGCAAAAAGACAACACCTAAGCCTCCAAGACGTCATATGTATGTATGTTTGTGTCTGTGGGAGGGCAGAAATCACGATTCTGTTCTAGAAAGAAGACAAGTTCCAACAAAACGGCTACTGTAACAAGTATATATATATATATAAAAGAATTCCAACACCATCATCACATTTCCACATTGGATAGTAACATAATATTCTGGACTTGTAATTATTACTGATTTTGACTTTTGTATATGTGTGCGTGCTCACACACACACACTCATTGGTATTATATAAAAGTAATGTGTATAATGGCGGTGGTGGTTATCATCACTGGCTGCATATAATTGGAATAAATATGATGGCTTACTACGGCGGCCAATACACACAGAATTTGTGGATTGCCAAGCTTTCAGAAAAACATTTGCGTTTCTAGGCATTTTCTAAACGGAAATCCATGGATCTTGATAAGTCGTAACTCTTTGCAGCAGACATAAACAAACGGCATCATCAATATACAGTTTAGAATAGACAAAGGGTATGTGATGGGAATTTGGACTGTTGTGTCTGTGTATACACAGACACATACGTGTGCGTGTAAACAGTATACCAAATTGGGTTTTTGAATAAAAAAATACATTTTTGTAAATTTTAAACAAAATGCTTTTCTATTGGCTGGATTATCCAGACCAAAGGAGGTAAAATCAGACTGCCATGCATTCATTTTACTGTTTTTGCGATCTTTATTTCTTCTTATTATCACGGAGAGAGAGAGAGAAAGAAAGAGATACTGTACTCCTTTGTCTTTTTTTTGGTGTCGTTGAGGGTTTTTAAGCCACCAAATCTTGATTTCGCCTTAATTGACCTGGTGCTTGCACATGCATAATAGCAATTTTTAAAAACACAAGCATGATAATGATGATAAATATTTGTTGGTAGCTCATTATTATTATTATTATCATCATCATCATTTAGCTTGCCCACATATACATATACATATATATATATATATATATATGTAATTGGGAAATTAGAGCAACATGAGCCGCAAATATATGTGTGGCTATGAAATGAGGGAATTGGCTTATTTGGTCTCTATTTTTTGGGAAAGGGGTGTAAAAGACATTTGTCATGAAAAGAGATATCCATTATTATACATAAAAAGATCTGGCTAATGCTAAATATTACAAGGCATAGGCCTCTAACGGTACTATCGCTTTCGAATATATATGGGAGACTTGTTATTTAAATTTTTTATTTTAAAAAAAACAAGCATATCTTGTCACAGCCATCCCATAGACCAATATTCGGCACCAAATGTTCTATGCACTATACATCATAAATCTTTGCTATAAGTATATATAAATACCATATGATACACACTCACTCACTCAATAAACCATCTATCTTTTTACTCATTCATTCAGCAAATGTATGAGATCCAATCGTCCAGCCTTGCTATATTCCTGTACTATACTTGCTTGAGGAAATATTCCATATAGTACAAGATCTTGATAATTGAATGTTTTCTATGTTTGTGCATGTATATATTGTTTTGACGCGCAGTAGAATTTCTAGAAAGCTAAAACCAACAACTTGAAAGCATGTTCAATTTCGCCATTTTAAAGATATTTTGGTCTTTATTTGGTCAACAAAAGCAGGTAATTAAAACAGTAGCTGTTTGAAGACCCACAAACATGTGTTTAAGCAAGGACTTGCCCAGTTTTTAATAAACTCGATAATGGACCCATTCATTCGCTCATCCAATTGCATATTTTATAAAAACAAAAGGGTGGGTGGCGTTAAAAAATATAGATGAGCAGAAATGCTCTAATAATTTGTTTGTAAACAAGTAGTGCATGTATTGTATTGTATCTGGCAGGTATGGTGGACCGTATGTTCCGCATTGTCTTGTAATTATTATCACCTGCAGCAGCAGCAGCAGCAACAACAACATGGGATTGAGAGTATCCAAAACTTTTTCTAAAAAAAATTCCGGGCTAGATTGTATTTATTTACTGCTACATCAAGCAACCACAAAGTCTAAACTGTTAACCAGAACTCAGGGCACTCATCCATTCATTCATTGATCGATTGGCTGATTGATCAGAAAACCCCAGAGCCCATTCAATTTATTAGGCCCTGATGTATATTTTTTTCTCTCAATAATTCCATGTGTCAAATGATAAAGCATGTTATTAGTATACAGAAAGCAGTAAAAAGAAGTGGGGAGGTAGGACAGAGATTCAGCCACCAGAAATATTTGAAAAGGCTTTACGGACATGCTTAAGGAATCCATAAAAATCACGGGTCTGGTTGAGTTGACTAACAAGGGCATCCATCTCAGGGATCTCAGGATCGCATCTGGAGACTATAAGAGTTATATTAAACAAAAAACCCGGGTTAGATATACAGGAACACGCTGGCATTAATGGAGAAGACGAAAGTATTTCTGCATAAGGCTGACACATTTACCCTTATATGCACGTTCGGATAGATCCACAGTAACGATATGTGCCTTTTGTGGATTGAGCTTTGCTACTTTGGTAAACGCAAACACCAGCTCATTTTCTATATCGTACACACCATATCCTGTTAATAACAAGAAGCAGTTTTGTATTTTACTGCTTAAGTGGTGGATGTATTGTCTTTCTCTGCTTACCACCAGACCCTCCTTTTATTTCAAGACCAAGGGCTCCCTCAAAGAATTCCAGCTCAGGTCTGTCCATTTTTCTGTGGCCATCCACCACATCTTGCTTCGCGGCAAGTGCTACAATGTTTATATGGGTCAGTGGGGCTTTTTAGTATGTAGCGAATATGAGTATCTGATTTTGGGGAGCAAGGACTGGGATTAGAACCATACCTTCTTTGCGTCTGGCCAGCTCCGCTTTTAGTTGCCTTACTTGCTCACTCAACTCATGAACCTCCTGGCTGGATTTTACTTGCTTTGCCGAAACCTCGTCGATATAATCCTGGTATCTTTTTTCTTTTTCAATCTCCTCTTCGAATGCTGTAGAAGTACAAGGCAATACAGTTGATGGGGTGGCCAATGTGTGTTTAAAAACAAATACCACCATGCAGATGGATACATGGCAAGCATTAATGAAGTCCAAAATAGGCTTGATACTCACTCTCGGTCAAATGCTTGTGCTGCTTCTTTAGATTATCAATTTCGGTGGCAATGTTACGTTCTCGCTCTTTTTCTTGAGCAATCTTGCGCTGGTACTCTTCCTTCCTCTCGACTATCAGTTTCTTAAGATCATCGACAAGAGTATCGAAATGTTTAATAAAGTCCGCAGTAAGCTTTCTGTCATCGCGGTGGAAGGTTATTTTGGGCGCATCATAATCTTCTAGTTTGGTGAAAAGGTTATTGATGTCTTGCTGCTCTTGGCTGTCATTATTATCCTCGTAGTCTAAATTGCCACCAAGATTGCCATTCCCCTTGTCGCCTGGCCTGGTTCCCAATTTATTTGAAGGGTCAAATGATGGGGCACGACCTATTCCTCGCAAAGTGGATCCAGGTGTGGCTATCGAGAGCGTCGAAAACGTCGCCGTTAAATTCCTGGAGGGGGTGGCGGTCGGCCGACGCTTTGGGGTGGTTGTGATATGCAAGGGTGTGGAGCTGTACATGCACTGGGTAGTCGAGGTAGCTTTGCTGGTGCTATTAATTGGTGTTGAATTCCGAGAGATAACAAAACAAAATTAAACAAATGTCTGGGTAGTATTGGAAAACTAAAGCAAAGGAAAGTGTTTTATTCAGCTCCAGCAGTCTCTTTGCCCATTTTTGTTAGCAACGATGTTTGATTATAGAAACAACCCAAGATGTTTGCGATGATTGGCTGTATGCAGCTATTGTAAATACAAAAGTACTCATGTTGAAAAATGATAGACCTTTTCATATCTTTATTTGTAGTACCATTGGTTTTTGTTTTCTCTCCATGTATAAATACCATATCTTGTATGTTTTTGGGAGACACGTTTTTGTTTAATAGGTTGTGGTTTTAGCCACATACACATAATAGATGCTCACAACTACAGGCAGCCATCATCATGTGGCAAGCTCTCCATCTGAAGGAACCAGACAAGCGAGCTCATACATTCCCTGCAAATCGGCCCATAACCCATACACCTTGGCTGGGGCCTGGCAGATTACTGGGCATCATCCAGGGTATTATCCTGGTACGCCTTCAAAGGAGATTCTGGCATGTATTAGATAACTTTTGTCACAGGCCAGCCATTAATACCAAAGTCAGTCAGTTTATTAAGCCTAGTTAAATAGCATCAAAGCTACGGCTGTGCTCTATTGGATGGGA
Organism: Mycoemilia scoparia; assembly: GCA_027575805.1. NCBI lineage: Eukaryota > Fungi > Kickxellomycota > Kickxellomycetes > Kickxellales > Kickxellaceae > Mycoemilia > Mycoemilia scoparia. The sequence continues at coordinate 87,486 of JANBPU010000037.1, read as the reverse complement.
TTCACATGGGATTGCAGTATATGCTAAAAAGAGCAGCAAAAAGACGTCACTAAACATGGCGGCAATTGTGTTGTCACGTTTTTAAACGACCCTTTAGTCATCAAGATGGATCATTGTCTGGGTAACAAGAATAACCATGTCCATGAAGGCGTTTATCGATACTCGAAGGGTCTTTAGAGAATCGCATTCAAAGTTGCTACACACCAAAAGGTTGCCAACGCCGTCAAGCGATTGGCATAAAGCCTGTCAGTATAGTCACATGCAAAAGGCCTACTGATAGCGCCATTGTAGTGCGGTGCATTGATAACTTACACGATGAGATCGCCATTTTCAACAGACAGATATCGGTGTACTCTGTCGGGGTTTATTTCTGGATCGGCGTCAATGGAGTTTTTGGCAATGGAGGCCAATTTCTCCGAATTAAAGGGCAGGCATATATCACTGCAGAAAGGGTGGGGGTTAGTTAGTTAGCTGGGCTATCAATGGGATGCAGAGCTTAGCAGTGGCATGCGTTATGCACCAGCATAATGCCCAAATTTACCTTGTATAAGGCAGCTTGGCGTCATAATGGGTTGCTGAGAGCTGTTGATCGCTATCGCTGCATTCACTTTCAGAAGACGAGTGCATATTTGCTATGAGTGGATGGTGTTGGAATATACGTGGCCTAGCGAGTTGCCTCTGGTGTCTGGGCTGGATCGGGCAGCAGCAATAGCAGTGGCAGTAGCAATGATAGTAGCTGCTGTAGTAGTAGTAGTGGTAGTTACGACAGCGTTTGCGGGTCGAGATGAAATGGCGATATGGGACTGATCCCGGGCTTAGTGGTGGCAACTTTACGATTGGCTGATTGCAATGTCGCCTCGACAAGAGTCTTTATGGGTATTGGAACCAGAAGTGCGGTTGCAGTTGCAAAGCGTCAGATTTGCAGCTTTGTTCCAAACAATACAAGCTTCCTATGCAAAAGTGGCTGGGAAAAGCCTGGGCTGGCGGCGGATTCTTGGGGGCTTCTCAGTCTCCACCCTCCAAATATGCACTGGCTTGGCTGTTTCATTGATGCAATGGAATTTCACAAGTGCCTGGACATTTTTTCCAGAGGCCAATACATTGGAGACGACGCTGTGCAGGAAAGATGGCCTGCCAGTAAATTTGCATCCTGTCTTTGCGGCTCGCATGGCGCAAAGCAGTTTGATCGCCAGCACAAGGCAAAGTGGAGGAGCATGTGGTGGGCGAGAGCATAAGAAGCTGGTGTGTCTGGCTATAACATGTGATTGTGGGCATTTTGGCTTGGGATCAGACCCTCAATCCTCATGTCAGTCGATTTTTCTGGTATTGGCACTACTGTTTCCAGTGCCTTCACTACTATCATCCTTGCATCCCCCTTGTGATGCTGCGCTTCCAGGTTAAATATGAAAGCGTGCCACAATTACACGGCCAATGCTTTTATGGCGCTTTATCAGGGCCGCTATTCTATTTTTCTTGCCTCTATTCATCTCTTCTTTCAATTCCTCCCTTCATATTAATTCTCCCTTTAGGTCGGCTGCCACAGCTACAAGAAAAATTGCCAAAAGCAGCAGCAGTCACTGAGACATCCCCACAAGAGCCCCAGAGCACTTGTCTTTCCCAAAATTTCACCAAGGCACTGATCAGCATCTTCAGCCCCGCGCCTGCCTCTGCCTTTACGCATATCTCCCTCCGCATTTGTATCTAGACCAATAATTCCGTAACGCCATGCCCAGCGTGCTGTCCAAGGGCGCCGCCGTGGGCGCCATTTCAGTACTCACCATCTGGTACAACTATTACTTGCACCGCAAGACAATCAAAAAGGCGCTGGCATCGCGCGCTCCAAGTGCAGTCAACCTGCAGCTCGATGTCGGAGTCGATGAGCAGGAAAGAGCGTTTTCTCGAGATGCCAAGCACTTTTCTGGACCAAGAAAGCCGCTTGCCCAGCTTGCCTCCCTGATGCGTATCCTGGTCCCTTCATGGCGCAGCAAGGAAACATTCATCATAATCCTCCACACAGCCTTCCTGATTCTGAGGACTTGGCTCAGCGTTGTTGTCGCCGAACTCGACGGCAAGATCGTCAAGCATCTTGTCCGCGGCGAAGGAAAAAAGTTCCTTGCCGGCCTCTTGTCGTGGTTTGCGATATCCGTTCCCGCCACCTACACAAACAGCATGATCAGATATCTGGAGTCCAAACTGTCCATTGCATTCCGCACCAGGCTTACACGCTATGTGCACAACATGTACCTTTCTGACAGGCTTACTTTCTACAAGATGCTTCAGTTAGATTCCAGCATCTCCAACCCAGATCAGTATATAACCACCGACATCGCCCGCTTCTGCACCTCTCTCTCGTCGTTCTTCTCTAACATTGGAAAACCCGTGCTGGACATGATCATTTTCCACTTCCAGCTTGTCCGGGGTATCGGCGGCTATGGCACGTCCGCCATGCTTGTAATCTACCTGGCCAGTGCGCGCCTCCTGCGTAAGTTCTCGCCACCTATCAGCAGGCTGACTGCCGAACAGGCAAATCTGGAGGGCAACCTCCGCTCTGCCCATTCAAGGCTGATCACCAATGCAGAGGAGGTTGCTTTCTATGGCGGACACGAGCGCGAAGGCGAGCACCTCGAGAGCACTCTGGACGGACTTATGCGCCATAGCATCCGTGTTGCCCGTGTCATGGTCCCCCGCATTTTCCTTGAGGACTTTGTTGTCAAATACACTTGGTCTGCCATCGGGTATGTCCTGTGCGCACTTCCATTCCTTGCTGACAGATCCATCAACCCTGGCCAGCGCATGCAGCGTTTCGTGACAAACAAGCGCATAATGATGAATGTGTCTGACGCCGGTGGCAGACTCATGTACTCTATCAAAGAGATGATGGAGCTTAGTGGCAAGACGGAGCGCGTCTACGCCTTGGTATCTACACTGCACTCTCTACGCCAAAAGAAGCCTTCTCGTCTTTATGAGGACTACGATGGCATCCGTTTGACGAATGTCGATGTGAAGACACCCAATGGTGACATGCTTGTCGAGGGTCTTAACTGGCAGGTCAAGGAGGGCGAGCACTTTATGGTCACGGGCCCCAACGGCGTTGGTAAAACCGCTGTTATGCGCGTGGTCAGCGGGCTATGGTCCGCGCCTGTTGGGACCGTCGAGAGACCGGATCCTATGGATATCATGTACATTCCCCAGAGAGCCTACCTTCCTATAGGCACACTCAGAGACCAGGTTATATACCCCCACACCGTGGCCGATATGCGCGAAGCTGGACGGACGGACCAAGACTTGCTACAGATCCTTTCTGCTGTGCATCTAGCCTACCTCCCCAAGAGAGAAGGCGGGTGGGATGTCCGCAAGGAGTGGAAGGACGTCTTTTCAGGCGGCGAGAAGCAGCGCATGAACCTCGCCCGCATCTTTTACCATCGTCCAAACTATGTTATGCTCGATGAGTGCACTAGTGCTGTGAGCAGTGATGTTGAGGGCGATCTATACGAGAGGATCAAGCAACTTGGAATCACCATGGTCACGATCTCTCATCGCCCATCACTCCAGAAGTATCACAACAAGCTCTTGCATCTTGATCATTCCTGGTCTGTCGAAAATCTAACCCCCTCAAGAAAATCACCTGAAATCCTTGAACTGTCAGACGACTAAACTTTGTTGAGCCCTATATATCACTCTAGTTATCACATGCAGTTTAGCTTATCTATTGCACTTTTATAAAATTGGTTAATTAATATGTATTCGTTCCAAGCTTTAATGGAATTTTTGGTTTATGTTATGCTGTTTTGATTTTAATAGATTTTTCAAGTCTTTACTACCGTTAGACCATTTTGGTGGAACAAGGCTAAATAATATATTATTCATTTTTAGTATGGATAGCATGGCAGATTATTAATGTTATTGTGAGTGCATATGAGTAGTTATTTTTGAAGGGTGACCAATGATTATAGGGACTATCAAAGCCAAATGGATGTCCAGTTTTACTAGTAAACTTTCACCCTTCAAAAATTATTACCCAAATGTTGAACTTTCAAGCATGTTGATTCAGTGAAAACCAACTTATTTATTGTCTACCTTGTGGGCACTGAATATTCTCACATGATGATAGGCAAAAGGGTTATTTAGAACAGCAAAGTACCAGCCTCTTTACACTACCCAACCTTTATTGTTAATGAAATGCATGTTTGTTTAAGTTCAGTCTGGTTATGTAACACAAGCCTATACTTGTCAGTATTTTTCTTTTAAAATAAATATTGTTATTGTTATTGTTATTATCAAACACTGTCCTTTTAAATGTTCAGGCATTTTTAAACAGCGACACTGGAACGCAACATAAACTGGTTTAAATATATGGATATAAAGTTACATTTATTCCCAAAAGAAATTGTAAAAAAGAAAGTAGGAGTGATAAAAACAAAATATACGAATGGGTTGAATTGATGTACATAGAATTGATATAAAATAAAGTGGTGGAATGTGAAGGCGGGTGTTAGTGGACATGTCTAATCTGGTTACCCGTTGCCCTTTTCGTTTTCATAGAACATGGCCTTTACCAGGGCTATGGCAACAGCCAGTATTAATGCCATGCAAACAGCAAAAAGAACAACAATCATTGGTATGGCTGGTTACTACTCTTTGTGGTGGTTGGGCTCGCTTATATGCTTGGAGATTGTTAGATAGTTCGGGGACGAACAGGTATACGTGGCTCTGTTTAATGTGGTTTTATCGTGTCTAGGCTATGTAGCGCAAAGTATATGACTAATAGTTTGCTTTTATCTCTAGTTTTGATAGAATGTCTTGAAACAAAGTGAACGAGGTATAAGGTGTATGTTATTTAAGGTCACAGCCAGAGTGAGCGAGCGAGCGAGCAAACGAGCAAGGTGAAAATGTCGAGTTGCTATGAGGTAGAGAGAGAGAGAGAGCTTTAAACAACAAACTATATAACTTTTATTATCTATGAAGAAGCAAAGGGAAAAGACATTTAAAATGAGCGAGTGTTGATTGTTTCCCACATTCAAAGGGCAGTGGTTCTTTGAGTTTTTCATTAAATCCTTCTCAACGGCCTGCGTTTAGAGCAATTCCTACTGCTGGGCTTTCTTTTTGACTTATACTGTGCTTGATGCAATCGAGCATGTCAATAGCTTGGCAGTGGGCGAGGCGAATTGGTCATGGTGGTGTCTTCCCAGAAAGGACGCCTCTCATTGGCGCACTGCCCTCTTGGCTTTGTATTTAAGGTTTGGTGTGGAATAGGTTACACTGTGCTCGTCTGGGCTTAAACAGGTTCTTATTGGCAGATGATACTATTGTTTATGGTACTTGTTCCTTTCTCCGCTCCCAACTTGGTCTTCAAAGAGAGACCCCTCCTCTACCCCAAGTCTACTGCACAAACCACTTCTAAGTAGCTATGGTCAATAGATCATAGACGTTGAATGGTTTTACATGGTCTTCCAGCATAAAAACATACATAGAGGTATATATTTTATGTATTCTCAAAAGTCCATGTAGTATGTGGACAGGATGTCGATTGTCTGGCATGTGGCTAGGCGTACGTTTATTCCAAAGGTCTCCACCACATACATATAGATAACTGGCTATAGAAGTGAAGAACAATCAATTTCAGGGCAAGTTCCTAGGGATTCGATCTTCCATTTGTATATTATACAAGCACATACTTATAAATATCCGCGCCGCTTGGTTCATCGTTGCTATTCCTAGTAGGTAAGGTTGGCCTGCTTGTTGTACTTTTGATTAGCAATTCACCAAGCTGTTGATAAATTTTATTAATCGTTTCTTAATTAGAACCTTCCATAACATCATTTTTACTATATTTATTTTCAATTCGGGAGATAATTTTTTAAGGGTGTCTTTTGGAGGCCAACGAATATAGGGGCAATCACAACCAAATGTGTGACCAACCCTTCAAAAATAACCACTCATATCGAGAAGTCTCCTCTAAAAGTGTACCAGAATAACTCCTCCAATGCTCCCCCAAAATGTATGACTTATGGACCAAACTTTCAGGAATGTATGAGGGCACAGAGTATTGTGCCCTTTTGATGAAGAGCCTGACATATCATGCTTTGTTCCTACTCTCATTTTTCCTAAGGCCAATGTTTGCTATGATCAAGTTTTGCAGAATTTTATATTTATGGCATATTTTGCTAGGGCCAACTTACAGCCATTGTGTAACTGATGATCAGTAGTGAAATTCGACCGTATAGCTGTATTTTCAAGAGTTTACAAAGTCTGATTTCCTTTCTATCAAAAAGAATAACTGAGTATATCTTATTTCGATCTTATTTTAGAGTGAACATTAATTAAAAATGCTAATAGTTGCAGTATTTGCTATAAGCTTTAAAAATGCAAAAGGATAATATAATTTCGTATTCATGTATCCCCTCAAGATGTATGTCAAACTAACTGGTAATTGCGTTCATGAGGAATCGTCGTCACTATTATTTTTTGAGCCCATGTCTTTCATTTTTCCTGACTTGTACGCCTCTTCTATGGGATTCTTGACCTTGATTATGCCTGTGCGATTCAGCCGGTCAAAGAGTACAAAAAGTCTTTCAGCCTCGCGCTCCTTTTCTTCCTCAGTCATGTCAGGAAGATCATCATTTGCTGACGTAGATTTTTCGGCCACAAAGGGCCGGCCAGTGAATGGATTTATGGTTGGCTGTGCTGGACCGTGCTTGGATTTCGAGGCGTTCTTACCACTAGCCTCCTGTAGGAATGTGGAGTCAATAGCAATGTGTCTTCGAACAAAATATCCAGCGACATTTCCATAACCAAATCTATTTATCATTATCTTGGCTATATATAAAAATGGCGTAGAAAAACAGCAATGATTATTATCTGCTTGATATGAGTAGTTATTTTCGAAGGGTGGCTATTTACTAGTAAATGGTGATCATCCATTTGACTGCAATTGCCCTTTTAATCGTTGGCCACCAAAAGGTGCCCTTCAAAAACCATGATCCATATATTAAATACAACTAAACAGAGAGGCTGTGGTACTTACGGTCTTGTTCGCACAAACAGAATACCAGATCGCTCACAGCATTGGAAAACTCTGACGGCAATGGTGATCTGATTATGCGCAAAAGCTGACCACAGAGAGATTTGGAGTTTTCTGGCAAGATATTCTTGTCCCTATAAAAGCACAAATGTGTTTTCAGTTTATTATATATACTTTTGTTTATGTATATATAATGACACCAAATTTATATCATAATTACCCATCATCATTGCCAAGGAGTTTAGGCAAAAGATATTTTCGAGTCTCCTCGGATTCTGATACCCAGTGAGCAAGAATCAAAAAGACCGGCATAAATTTGGTTTGTTTGTCTTTTTCAAGTTCCATAGTTTTGTACTTTTCATTAAACTTTATGGGCATGGCTATTGCTTTTACTAGCCCAGAGAAGTGATCAGCTATAGACCACTTATCACTAATGGGAATCCAAAGGGTCTTCACAGAGGATGGGTTGGATATTGGTGCATTAAGCAAGACATTAAGAGCTTGAGTTGCTGGGATCTCGGGCTCTTGATTGGGTGTTTGCAGTAAAAGGATCACTTGCAGAGATGCATCTATTAGCCTATAATGCCAAACATATACCATATGATATCGTAAGTTAGACGAAGAATGGCAATGAATTGGCATCACTTTACATTTGCTTATCAACCTTATGACTTACTCGACAAAGTGGTGTATATCATCTACGGAGATCGTGTGATCTCCATTATACAGCCTTTTCTTTTCTAAGGGGTTAGAATTAGACGCATCTGAGTCTCTTGAACTACCAGAAGACCTTGATGGAACGAATGCTGCAGCCTGTATACGATGGTAAAAAGTGCAGAGGTTGAATGCAGCTTTAAGAAGTTCATTTATGGCCGAGCCCGCATTAAATGGAGCAGCAAACGAAACCCCATTTTTTTTATCTTTCACTGCTGTATGGACCATGGCAAGACAAGACTACAATGTACAAACAAAACAATAGAGAAATGAACATAAATACGGGAAGATATTGTCATAACTTTGATGGAATGTAACAAAGTATGGAGGAGATCAATACTTACCTTTGCTATCAGTTTTGGAAGATTGAGCTCTTCAACATAGTTCTTTACATACATTCCTGTGTGAGTGATAAGAAAAATGATGCGACCGCAAAGGAAGCATATATTTGGGACCTCACATGAAGTCTAAACGGCCAAATGTAGTGTGTTAGCTAGCATTTTTAGTCCTTATCTTGTGAAAAAGGTTTATCCAAAACAAAAAATACTATAATAAATTCTGCATCAACATTGATAACTTTACTTACCTCAAGGATTTTTGCTAGCCAAGGCATGCCTCCGATATCTTCAAACCAAACAATTGCTGCATGGTTGAGCAAAGCCATGTTGGCCACACATGTCAGGGCCTCCTGTGCCACCGCCGTAATGTAATCAACATCGTCTTTTGTCAGAGTCTTGTTTTTGAGGCCCTCACAGCGCTCTTGGTTTTTAGTATCTGCCAAATCAACAAGTCGTCGGACCGACTCTTTGGTAAATAAGTTTTCGCACCCATACATTGATTTCCCCAAAAGTTTTAGGGTTTTTAACGCAATGGCATCGGCTATTTTGATAAGGTCGGAAGCGAGCCCATTAGTACATTTTGCACTATAGTTGGTGATGCTCTAGCATTGTAGAAAATAAAAATACAATAAAGCATAGGCTTTGCATAAATAAAGCCAATCTCCTACCCTTTGCGGAATGTTTGCCTGTCCTTTTGCTCAGAAACTCATCTATAAGAGAGTCAACCAGGCTACGCTTTGTCTTTTCGTCAAGTGGACCTATATATGGTTATATATATATATGGCTGTTAGGAGTAAATATGTGTAGTATACATTGTGTAGTGACTTGTACACATCCATGTCTTTACTGTTTACCGATCATGGGATGATTAATATTTACACCTGTGTCTAAACTAAACGGTAGAAAAACTTGGCTCTTACCCGACTCTATGATCTTGTATGTTTCTTCGAGTATCGACTCCAGGCCGCTTTCTCCATTTTTAGGATTGATGCTAGTCTGGCTGCCAGGATTGGAGCTCCTCAGTAGGCTTAGGTAGGGGAGCCGTGTCATGGCAAGGGGCTTGGGCTTTCCGAGTATGTGGGCAGGTACTATCAATCAATACGGACCAGTGCTTTAGAGTGAAGGGAAAAGAAAGAAGTTTGTTCAAAGAAGGGCCAAAGCAACCAATTTCTCTATAAGCACTTCAGCTTTCTGCATAAACAGTCAGACCACTGCGTGCCTGCACCTGGTTGGTAGCTAGTCTTATGGGAGTTTGATAGAAACACTCTTGCCCATTGACGCTTTGTAGACTAATTTTATAATTTTATCAGGCTTTATGCAACTTGGTAAACATATTTTTTAATGTGCGAGGCCTCAGCCTGCCCTGTAGGAAAATAAACTTGTTTTATCACCATTGACACTTTGTTGTAGGCTACAATAATTCAGTACACGCACACCAGTTCGCAGCCTTTAGTGCGACACCATATCGCCCACAAAGCAAATAAACAGAGCCAAAGTGTGGGGTAGTAGCGAAAACAAGCAGTATCGCATGTAGTGACAGTTGGGGAGCTGCAAATCGCATACAGACGAAAACCATCTCTTCTTTGCATGAGCTGGGATCTACATTTGGATCATTATTTTTGAAGGTCTAATTGTTACTAGTAGGCCAGCTCCATCATGCATACTGGCCAGTCCATGTGGCGGAATTTCACTAGTCGTCAGATGCGAAGTATGCAGAAATGGGTCCTCATGTTTTGCCCCCAATCGCCAACCGTTTCATATGCAACTCCTGGGGACGACCCATTTTGCCTATGGCCTTGTGAAATCTGGCCATTTGGACAATTTAATTTTAAACGTAGCTTTGTTTGCTTAAATGATAGAAACAATAAAGAAAATACTGCTAACTGAAGGTATGGAAAAGCGAAATAGAGAAAGTAGTAAAAGTTGTTGGAAAGTAGCTTGGCTGGCCACATTATGCACAGATAAATTTTACTGTACAAAAGTGTGCTGTGTGGGCATTTTTGTGGGACATATTATAACTGAAGTGCTGTTAGTAGCATGCTACGGCCTTTGTATAGGGGGTACCTACTGGGACAGAAGCGTTGATAGATCACGCTTCTCGAATTCCTTGTTTACCCGTTCCTCACTCATCTCACCCAGTGCCTTCTTGACATCGAATCCTGCACTCTCAAGCTCCGATTTGAGTTCATCTTGGCCCTTCTTCTTCATCTCTTCCTTCAAGTACTCAAGTACAGCCTTGTAGGCAGATGGGTTCTCGGACACGCCACTGGCTTCTGCAACCCTTGTGACTGAAACCTCAGATCCAGAAAGAAGTTTACCAAAGAAGGTATAGATAAGTGGAATATCATCTTCAAGATCTTCCAGGTGCTTGCTTGCTTTTGTGAATGCACCAACAAAGGTGTCCTCGGAGATTACGCTCTTGTGCAGCTTTCCAAATCCTTGGGCCACAAGATCAACCTGTAGAGGCTTTAGGGTGATTGAATATTCAATAAACTCAACAGCCGCATTGGGATAGTTTGGTTCCTCGAGTTCCTTGACACATTCGATGAGCTCCTCAAAGTCCTTAAGACCCAAGAATTCATCAACCATACCCTTAACCTTCCGCTTGAGAACCTTGCTATCCATGAGTTTAACATTTGATGCTGACTCTGAGAGCGTTGAGGATATTTCTGGTATATTGTCCTTCTCTTTGATGGGACCAGCTCTTGGTGAGGCATGTGTGTCGTCGTGCTGGTAAAGAGCAGAGTACATATTACCAATGCTCATCTTCTCGTTGCTCCTGTGTTTACCACTGCTAGAGCCAGGCGATTCTTGCTTATCAGAGCCATTTCCGCTCTTTGGAAGAGTGGATGCCATGCGTGAAGAGGTTGATCCATAAAGAGAAACGCTGCGTGGAGTAGGCCCACTGCGATGTGCATCAGTACTAGAATTGCTGTTCCAACCCCGAGATCCCTTTCCAAGAGTCTGGAATGGATTAGTCGAAGGCGATGGCGAGTTCTTGGAGCGTGATAAGTTTCCAAAGTTGGTAAGGTTCTCTGGACGAGTTGTCATAGAATCAGAGCGGCCGCTGTTGCTGGAACCACCAACAGTATTCCACGATGATCTGCCCTGACGGCTCTCACGTTCGCGAGGGTCACGACGTCCACGGCCAAATTGCTGGCCACCAATTCCGCTCATTGAACGGGTGTTTGAGGCTGATTTACGAAGGGCAGCTTCGCGCTTGCGTTCCTCTTCTTCGTGAATCTCAGCAATGGTCTTTGGACCATCATTCTTGCGACGGCTTACCCATTTGGCAGAACGAAGGTCTATGACATCCTTGAGCATGAATCTGATACGAGAGCTTAGTTTCTTGTTGACACTAAGGAGACGAATACGTTCGAAGTAGACATCGATGACTTCGGCAGCATCTTCGGTATCAAACTTCTTACCAATAGTCGTCATAAGTTTGGCCAATGATTCGATCTCTTCTTCTTCCGGATCATTAATGTTGGACAAGAGACGCTTAACACATTCATGCATAATCTTAAGTGTAAGCATATCAAGCAAGAATAATTCACCAATAAACTGAATGAGACCAAGACCCTGTCTCTTAATCTTTGCGGCCTTATAGTACTCATCAGATTCAATATCGTCTGGCATATCGACCTTCCATCCAAGATCAAATCCTTCCTGACAGCGGTTAAGAAGATATTTACGAACAAGTAAACCACCAGAAAGATAGCGACCGTCCTTTGTAAGGACATTCTTGTCAACAATTTCAGGGTCAATAGATGTGATCATCTTCTTGCAAAGCTGAGCGTAAGTAGCAGAGAACGTAGGCTCGTCAGTAGCCTTTTCAAAAATGATAATAACAGCGCGACGCAGAATATGTCCATCACTCTCCTCTTTTGATTTGTTAGCCACATCAATAATATCATTAGATACTTGTTCAAAGTTGTCTGGTGTGAGCTTGTTGAGAAGAATCTTGGTTTGGCGTTCAACGACCTCGATAGTAGAATTTTCACCAGCCTTGTCTGCCTGACGAGATGGTTTCCATCTGTTTTCTGACTTAGGCAACAATACAACTGGTTTAGCTTGATGAGAGTTATCATGGTGGCCATGTCCATCACCGCGACCGCGGCCTCTAGCACGGCGTCCACCGCGACTCTCTCGACCACTTTGTGACATTCTTCCAGATGGTGCTCTAGGTCCAAGACCAGGGCCGCTGCGATCACCACCGGGACCACCCTGCTGGCTGCTCATACTAAACCTCTCTTGAGAGTTGCGACCTATTGGACGGCCATGACCATCGCCACCAAACTGGGGCGCGGGTGGACGGTTATAGCTACCGCTGCGTCCTGGGCCACGTTCACCACGACCAGAAGCAGATCTCCTCATTCCAGTACGCTGATCATTGCGATGAGGATGACCATGTTGGCGATCATCTGTAGGTGCATCAAACTTGAAACCAGCAGGCGGCAGTTGGCATTCGGAACTGAATGCCTTGAGGAACTCAATTGGGTAATAGATTACATCCCCCCTGATAATTGGTGTTAAAGAAATCGACTCAGGATATTTCACTGACTCAATATTGTCTTTTGTAAGAAGGGTGGGTGGTCCTCTCAGCTCCTCGCCATCAGAGTGCTCTTCATCATCGCTGTAGTCATCCTTATCTTCACAATCAGAGTTACCGTTCTCATCTTCACTTTCCTTAGTTCCGGAAGCGGAAGCGGAATCGAAATCCTTCTCCTCAGATCCATCGGATTTGCTCTCAACTGAATCTTTCTCAGAAGCATTAGAATCGTCCTTGCTAGTTGTAGTTGTTGTAGTAGCTGTAGTAGCAGCCTCGGGCTCTTTGAATGTTACACGGTGTGGAGTGAGTGTAGGATCTTTGTTATCCTCTTCAGCGGCTTCTGATTTTAGTGAAGTCTCAACCTTTGGTTCATCCTCTTTTTTATCTTCTTGCTTATCTTCCTCTGTCCTGGGGGCCTCATCTGAGGGCTTTTCTTGTTCCTCCTTGACAGCATCCTTTGAAGGTTCTTCTATTGGTGCAGCATCAGAGGGAGTAGCAACAGGAGGAGGGGTAGTATCTTCAGATTCTTTGGGAGTTTCCTCTGAAATCTTCTCCTCAGCCTTGGAAGTATCAGCAGCAGTAGTTTCAGTATCAGTCTTCGTCTGATCTGCCTCTGGCTTATCTTCCTTAACAGGTTTGGAAGTAACTGTAGGTTCTGTGGCCTTGAATACGGGCTCTGTCTTGTCGCTTTCTTCCTTTGCGGGAGCCCTGGTATCCTCCTCTACTGCAGAGTCTTCCTTCTCCTTCTCCTTTTCATCCTTAACCTTTACATTAGGGTTAACTATCTGAATAGCTTTAGAGGTCTTCGGGATAGAGAAGACAACCTTTTCAGTGGTATTAGAGGGTGTGGAGAATGAGTGTTGGCTAGAGGGGCGGAGATCATTGTCAATTCCCTGCGAGGCAGAAGATGGGGTTGGTGTATTCCTAGTGTTTTGGACGGAGGACTGGTCTGAGACAGAACCTCTCCTGTCCTGGGATGGTTTAAGGTCAACAGGCTGCTTTGTGTTTGGATTAATAATCTGTATCTTTTTAGATTCCCTGGTCTTGAAGGTAGCTGCTGAAGCATTCAAACGACTGGTGCTGCTATTCGAGGATGGGGCAGAACCTGATGGAGCCATTATAGGAATTCCTTGGATAGGCTTTGTGTTTGGCATACCAGCTACACCCTGTGGTATTTGGTAAGATGGATGTCCCGAAGCCATGGTTTGCATTGGGTACATCTGTTGGACAGGAGGTATATTTGGATAAGAGTAAAAGTTGTGGACATTCCATCCAGGAACAGGATTTCCTGGCATGGCACCCATTGGTGGTGGTTGAGATATCTGGCCGGGCTGGTTTTGTTGAGGACCATTTCCACCAGGACCAGGCATGTGGTGAATGGGGGCCATATGGTAGGGAACGGGGTAAGGGTGGGCCGATTTGTCTCTTGGCCGCTGCATTGGTGAAGAACCGGGTTGGATATAGTAAGCCTGTGGGTGGTGAGCAACCTGCGGAGGCATATTCTGTCTAGGATGTCCGTGGGGGCCTCCTCTCTGATCTTGGTAGTACATATCTTGGCCAGAATAGCCTTGATTTGGTATAGGCATCTGTGTTGGCTGCTGCTGCTGCTGTGTGGGTGGAGGGAGTGGGACTTGCTGTTGGGCAGGGTTGCCTTGAGGATTCATTGGGGGTTGGCTTATATTGTTGCCAGGCATGGGGTGTTGTCCTTGTATTGTTTGATCCTGGCCGTGAGGGGGCGGGGGAGGTGGATAGTGGCCATGGTGTGCACCGTACATATAAGGCACATTATTTGGGTGTGGTTGTTGGTTAGGAGCAAACTGATGTTGATCACGGTGCTTGTTGTACCGTGAGAAGCTATCTGACCTCTGATTATCGCCTTTTCTTCTATACTCTCCGTGATGACCTTGGTTATTCATATATCCTTTACCATGACCAGCATTGCCTTGGTGGTGGTGGTGGTGGTGGCCTCTCTGGTTTGGATGGGAAGACTGGCCGGCATGGTCATAGGCATGTTGGTTTCCAGCCCAACCATGAGTAAATGAGTTTGAACGAGGATGGTGGTTGCGCTGATCGCCTTGTTGGGGCTGAGAGTAGCTCTGCAAAGTAAAAGAATAAATGATGAGCATTTTATGACTATTGAGTTAAAGGCTATAGTATCTATATGGGACCATAGTGTTGATATTGATGCTTACTCCTGGATTTGTGACGGGTGGTACAGTTCCAAAGGTAGGTTTTGTAGCTGATTGTGGCTGTGAGCTTGGAACTCCGCCGCTTGTAGATTGTGGACCAGCATTGGGTTTTTGTGTTGGAGGTGGTGGAGGGGGCTGTGATGACTTTTGGCTTACAGAGCCAAATTGGATATTAGATACTAAACCATGATACATTGCAGACACATGTTAAATGGCTGTCAAATAATGATATAATATAGAACTACCAAGCAAAGAACGTGATGTTGAAAAGCGACTTACTGTGTCCAGCCACTGAATCTCGCTGAGGAATGCGAACTGGAGTGGTGAGAATGACACTGGCAGGTCTACCACCACGCTCCGATCCCTGTGGATTCCTTTTGTTGTGTCTCGATCTAAGCACAGAATGGCATGTTTTTAGTGAAGCCTTGGTCATTAAGTGACAATAAATCATCCAAAGATAAATGAACATGGCCAGAAATAACACTTACGGTGTGTCAGCTGTGTGATTGCTTTCAGAACTAGATTTTGCTACTGCAGCTGCGGCAGCAGAGGCAAAAGATAGTGGTGGAGCAGCAGATTTCACATTATTGGTGTTAACATTACCGCTGTTGCTATGGCTGGGCTTAGTAGCAGAAGCCGTATTAGCATTCCCGTGACCAGCTCCTGTCGAGGCAGTGACTGAGCCCTTTCTGGGGACTTTTGACTGTGAGGCCGCTGATTGTTGCAATGCTGCTTTGGCGTCTGAATTCTGCGAATTGGCCTTGCGATTCATTTAATCTTCAAATAGCTCGAACTTAATGCCGGCCTTAGTAACGTCGCTGATAAAGACGCTTATAATTTTGCGTGTATGCTGATAGACTAGTTTCCAACTAAGAAAACAAAGAAAGAATTAGGTTCTGAAGGAACTAAGGGCCGCAATGAAGAGCATCACAATGGATAAACTTATGGCAGCAGGGCTAAATCTATGGCAACTTACAATAGGGAACAGAATTGTGTGCCCGGCTGAAAACAAGAATCTATCCCTAATGCAAAAAAAAGCACCTATTAGTAGAGCGAAATTTTAATGGCGCGAGAGAGAAATGAAGATCCTGAGAAAAGATTTTCCAGGGATCATTGCAACAGCAGTCTACAAAAAAGCTAATTACCTTCTTTAATATGAAGTATGAAGGGTGTCCTTTAAGAATAAAAGAGGAAAAAGAAAGTTGTGGCTCGAAACATTGGGCCACAAGCATAATAACGATTTTGAGCACCACCAGTGGCATGTTTTCCCCCATCCTCCTCTTATTTTATTCAAATGAGCGTGTGTGCAACAATGGCAGTGCAGCTTTTTGTTGGTCGTTGACACCACTTTTGATTTTTTTTGTTTCCCAGACCTTGGCAAAGATCTGTGCTTGGCACTGTGTTTTGTGGCTGTGATGAGAAATATAAAACCCAGATATTTTCTCACATATGGCAGAGTCTCCTTCAAAGTTTGCCAGAGTAATACCCTGGATAATAGCGAACAGTCTGTCAGACTCCAGCTGAAATGTATAGCTTATGGACTGATTTGCAAGAAATGTATAAGGCCACCAGCTTGTTCTCTTTTGATGGAGACCTTGCCATATGGCAGCGTAGTCTCTTCTAAAAGGATACTAGGATATCCCCTTGGATACTGGCCAATTATCGTTGGGCCTTAGGCTAAAACATAGGCTTATGAGCTGATTTGCAGGGAATGTGTGTGGGCATCTGTATGGTTCCCTTTGGTGGAAAGCTTGCTATATGTTGGTTTTATTCACAAGCCTAATGCAAAATGACCCCTCTACCCTCTACCCTGAGAATTTAACTGCACACAATAGACAGAGCATACCACTTTTTTCTTTCTTGTGCGTGATAATTAAACCTATGCTTTTGACAAACATAACCCAATGAAAACACATCAACAAATTATAAAAGGAATAAAAACTAAAAATTGGCTATGACTTGTTACCAATGGCTGAGGATGGCCAGAGTTGGACCTTGGGGGCAAACGATCTTTTTTCCCTTGCCTCCCAGTAGCCCCCCTTGTAAACCCAACCCTGGTTAGAGGCTGGGTCGCTGTTGTTACTGTCAAGCGTGAAATATTGTGGGGTCCAAGTATGCCCCGATTGCCTCATTTCCTCACGACGCTCGCGCTGGGCCTGCTCAAGCTGTACTTTGACCTGCTCTGCCTTATCGACCTGACCCTTCTCATAGAGCCGTTGGTCAGGACGGAAGCGTGTATCAGTGGGTGGGAGCCACTGTTCGATATCCTCTGTCAACTCATTGAGCTCGATGGCAAACTGATCAAACCCATAGTACTTCTTATGATCAGGTGGTGTTGGGTTGACCTTCCAAATTGGCTCTTCAGGGTTGTGTGCCTCATAGATGTGGCTGGTCCAGTCGCCATGTAATAGGCGGTCACAGGCCTTGTCTGGAGATGTGTACAGCCGACACTCGACCTGGTTAGATGCAGAGCTGAACAGACCTCCCTTCTTGAAAACAATTGTGGCCGAATCATTCGTCTTCTGGTTAGTGATGACAACTTCGCCATTCATTTCAACTGTGCGGTTACCAGTTATCAATCCCCTAACGAGAGTGGATGGCTTGGTGAATGTGTAGTAGTCTCCATATTTGGGTATCTTTATATGAACCGTAGCTATGGGCACTAGCTCTAGAGATTTGCCCCAGAACTTTGTCTTTATCTGCGAATCCTGCCACATCTCAAAGTGCTGAGAGTGTGCGTGACAGGCCATAACGGCTGGATGATGCGATACCTTTTCGGAGACAAATCGGAATCCAAGGTCCTCGCGCACACACTCGTATGTTTCCCCCAGTAGAGGATTGAATGGCTTGCGCCCTGATCTGATTGCCTTGCTTGCTAAACCAGATATGACAAATGCTGTTACATATGTCAGTCTGTCCAGACTGTCATCCATCTCACCAGCAATGTTTAGCAAGTTAGCATACTGCAGCTCCTCACAGAGAAGCTGAAGAGCATTGATAGGTTCGTTGGTGGTTATAGGCATTGTTATTGTCGAAAGGTCTTTTCCCAGATTATTCCTTAGTATAGACAGGATGTTGCTATTATCTGGGACCATGGGCGAGGGAAGTGTTTTACGCCGCACAATTGACTTGGGCCTTGGCTTTCCTATCGCAAACATATCTGGTGATTTTGGGGTACTGGTGCGACTATACTGAGTAGAAGATCTAGAGGGGTGTTGTTGAGGTGGGAGTCTACTAAATGAACCAGACATAATAGCCCGTTTGAAATCTGGATCGTGGCTGAGTTCCTCTTCCATGTCTATCGAAGAAGAATCGTCGCCATCAGCTTCATTTTCACACTCTACCTTAGAGTCCGATGTAGATAAGGCATTCTTGGGAGATGCCAGATCCCCATTAATAGGTGATTGAGCAGTCGACTTAAATCGGTCTTCATCAGACCCTGGAGTAGACTGAGAGTCCTCTTCATCATGCTGGACTTCTATGACTTCATATGTATCATAGAAAACCTCAGACTCTGTCCGAGAAAGTCTTGATGACATGGGAGAAAGAGCACGATCAAGCTTCTCACAGATCTTCGACTTTGGTGTATGAGATATAGGCGTGGGTTTTTGATCGTTAACCATAGTATAAAGTGCTCCTTCAAACATGGACATGTTGTGCACGCAAGAACGCAGCTGATGAAGACTCTTCAAAAATAGCTCATTATCTGATAGTGGGTTTGCTGTATTCTGGACACCTTTGTTGCTAAGTTTTTCCAGAAATGATGGGCGTTTTCGCAATTCGCGCTGAGAAGCTGGATCAGCCTTTGTACCATCTGCGGGTGGTGGTGGTGGTGCAGCTGCAGCTGCATATGCTTGTACAGGCAATTGGGCTGAGGATTCCGTTTTGTGTGAATGCAAAATAGTAAAAATGTTGGTTATGATTGCAAGGGCTTGTGTAGATTCTGCCAAATAGCGGTCGTGGACGTGAGTCGCTGACTCCTCAACACCGTTCTGTGCACCATTGGGTTGCGAGTCGTCCTTTGTGGTGGTTTTATCGGTAATGTTGTTGTTGCAAGCAGGATCGTTTTGTGAATGTATTGCTGGTGCTGCCAAGGGAGCTGTTGGAAGGGCAGTTTGATGAGTGGAAGGGGCGATGCTGTCAGACAAAGAAACAGTGTCTCCTTCATCACGTTTAGCATCATCAGTGACGGCTTTGGCCCTATTGATGGCAGCAACCCACTCTTTGAAGCCTTCATCGGAATTCGAACGGAATTGCATGAGCCCATCATCACTATCAATGTATATTACCCTCTGTTTGGCAGTGGTTGTAACAACTGCATTGCGGATATCAACCTTGGCTCGCACGACGCCATGGGGCGTTGTTGAGTAGGTAAGGTAAGCCCCACGGATAGCAACCCAGCGCTGAGCATATCCCTGCATCCTTTTGCGCTTTTTCTTCTGAAGCCAACCCTCATGATTAGGTGGGGCCTGCACAGCAGACTCTGCGGGACCCGCGACCTCGTTGATTGCAACAACCAAGGAAAGGATCTTTGAAGTATTAACTGAAAAAGAATTATCAAAGTAGAGTATATATGTGCCGGGCCATATGGCATTCCACTGCCCCTTTATAGTGCCCTTTGACGACTCAACATGATTCATGGCCAGCAATGGCATCAAAAGGGGATCACGAAGCTTTGAAGAGCGTCTTCCCTGGGCAGAATTGAATCGAGACCCAGCAGTAGCTGTTTTCAACATCCGTGCGGGTATGTCACCATCGCCATCGTCCTGTACCTGTGGATCTGGCGCCCCGTCTGCTTGCTTGGAGTTGGAACCACCAAAGCCTGCGTCCTTACTATTTGTGAGCTCCAGTATCTCCGTAGACCCATGCTTTTCGAACTGGCGATAAAACAGCCCAAAATCGATATTTTTGCGTTTTGTTGCAAACCACCAACTAATTACCCGGGGCACCTCATGGATAGTAACGACATGCTGGTACGATTCGCGGGGAAGAATTTCAAACTCTTCCATTATTTAACAATCTGTACTTGGGTTGGTAAAACGACGCCCTTTTAGGCAATATACGGTTACACTGTTGAGAAAGAGTACTGGTGGGTAGCTTGAAATAGGCTGGATGGTATTAAAAAACTAGAAATATGTGGCCCAGGAAGTTATAAAGAGCAAAAACAAAAACGTCAAAGAACAAGGAGGACAGGCTTTTCAAAGTTGGTTGGCACTTCTTAACACACAGTGACTTTATATGCGTGCAAAAGAACAAAGCTAGCCAACCAAGCAAAGAAAACAATCGAATACCCCTCCTGTTTAATACGCATATCCTGCCAGAAAACCCAGTCCCAAACCATCGAGGTGTCATTGGAAGCAACCTCAAAAGTCATGTAATGCAGTGCACTTGCAATAAAGCGTCCAATTGCTGCGTTTTTGGATGTACCTTTGATGGGAAAGTTCTCAGAATGCAGCTATAGACAGAAAGAAGGTATGCCTCTATCTCTGTTACTCAGGCCGAAGCCATCGACAAAAAAGTTCGCCTACAAGCTATCTTTCTTCAGTTTGCAAGGGAGATGCTAAATTGATCGAGCTGAATTTTGGCAGACTTGGGGTCGTTAGAAAGCCTTGATTTATGAATGCAATGTTGTAATAGAAAGCTCCCTTCCCATGGTGCTGCAGAGCCAATCTTGTTATTTTAAGAATATCGTCAAGATCAATTCTTGCACTTCCCCGTTGGTGGGCGACGAATTTACAAAAAGCACGGATCAAACTGTGGCTTTTATGTAAACATTAGACCGAGCTTGGATTTATTTCATTTCTGGTCAAGCCATATGGATCACAATTTTTAAAGAGTGAATTTTGGTGACCAGTGATTATAGGGGCAATCACAGCCAAGTGAATGTCCAGTTTTACTAGTAAACTTTCGCCCTTCAAAAATAACCCCCATATGTCAAGCCCTCCACCAAAAAGGAACAAACAGATACCCTCATACATTCTCTGCAAATCGGCCCATAAGCTATACATTTTAGCTGGAGTCTTAGTGACGATTGGCTGGTATCCGAGGGAGCATCCTAGTACCACCCTTTTAGAGGAGACTACTCTGCCACATGTCCTGGCATTTTACTGGACAATACAACACACAAGTGATGTTGTTTTGGTATAGTGGTATATTATTCATGAGCGCTTCTTGAGGACCTCCAAGGTGGCTACTTGACATCTGTTTTGAATAAAAGTTGCTGTTTGCTATCCCAAGTCCAGTGGTGCATCACCATTGAACGTTGTCTTGGTCGGATCCCTTTCTAGAAAGGCTAAAAGTTGCCCCAAGATAGCAGTTTGGTATAATCCAGACTGCAGTACTGCATAATGTACTGCATGATTTGAATGGGAATGTAACTTGCCTGGCCCAAGGCTAGTGATAGCCATAATCTGGCTTACAAGTAAACAGTGACGAGTTTGGAGTGATATTTGCCTGTTCAACATTACTTGATGTGCTTGCTCTCTTGTTTGTGTTATGTAGAACTTCTGTCAAAGCCCAAGCTATTCTCAATTTCCTTACTACGCAACACGGAATGGTATTATTAATGAGAGCAGCGACATATATACACATACTCATTGGTACGGGCTATTATTGCATCAATTCACAAGAGATTGCTTGACTTGCTAATTGAAATGTAATGCCCAAGTCCACATCTTGAAGTATAAAATCACATGCTAATTGAATACCTATTGCGCATATAGGCGTCTTGGCGATATTGGCAGAGATTGTGGTCTCTGATCAAACTCAGCCCAAAATAGACAATAATGCTCGTCGAATAAAAGTAGCTAATGAACCTCAGAATGTCAATTTACCATCAAAACCACAGTTGGACACTATATATAGCGAAGCGATGGTGGCTCTGAAAAAGTACCAAGCTTATGAGCTAACATCGCAAAAGAGAAATAATCAGCGGTCCGTCTATAGACCAGGAGCGCATAATTCTATGTCTATAACGATGTTGTTGCCAAAGCCTGCAAGAGCATTTGCACGAAACATTGTGCAGCTTGTTTCCAATATAATATACAATGGTGGTTCTGATGACATTAATGATGATGACAATGACGAAGATAGCTACCTGGTTTCAAAAGAGGGCCGCAAGTTCGATAAAAAGGGCACCGATGGTCTCAAAAGTGCGCTTGATACGCTAAAGTATCTTGCAAGACATGATCACCATGACGCCTTGTATGTTCTGGCTGGAATTGAAGTTGCTGGCCACTATGGTAGCCGAATTGATCTCAAAAGTGCCTATCAGCACTATAACAGGCTTTCTCATCTGACTGGGAATGCGACTGCCCAATATATGCTTGGGTTCTACCACTCTACTGGACTTGGCGGTATAGAGCGCAGCCAAAGCCTGGCGCACACGTACTACAGTTTTGCCGCTTACCAAGGCCACACCCAAGCCCAAATCACGATGGGATTTCGGCATTTATACGGAATTGGCACTGCTGAAAGTTGCCATGAAGCGCTTAAATACTATAAAACCGTGGCAAGAAAAGCCGTAAACTATTACCATAGCGGCCCACCCATGGGTAGGCAATTGCCCTCTCCAAAGCTTCAGATCCACGATGATGATGGGGGTATTTATGGAGTTGAAATAAACTACGTCGGTGACTCCAAGGTCGCAAAGACTACCGAAGAGATAAAAGATCTTTTGGATTTGCTCCACTTCCGGGCAAACCGTGGGGATTTAACAAGGATGGTAGGTCGCACTACATGCTTATAGAAATATGATTGTATAAATCCCACATTAGCACTGACAACACACTAAATGATATTTTTAGATCGACTTGGCAGAGATATATTATAATGGGCACTACAAAATCTCCAGAAACTTCAAAAAGTCTCTCTATTATCTTCGAAAAATAATATCTACTGTGTTGATCCACGAGACAGGGCAGCTACGCTCGGATCTTGAAGACCATAAGAAAGCAATTGCCGGGAAAGCTTTCGGCATGATAGGAATTATGCACTGGCGCGGAGAAGGTGTAAAGAAAGACGCAGGAGTTGCCTTCAAGTGGATCCAAAAAGGCGCAAAGCTTGTATGTAATCCTCAGTCCTAATTTAAACATATATATATTATACTATATTTTGGAGCGCGTTGTGTCAATCTGAAATTATTTTATTTAAACACACACACTACTATTTCTAGGGAAATGGAGCAGCAATGAATGCACTCGGCGTGATGTATTCTGAAGGAACTGGCATCCCAAAAGACCTGGCCAAAGCTGAAGAGCTATTTAGAAAGTCTGCCCAGACTAAATACATAAACGGCCAGCTCAACTATGGATTAACTCTGTTGAGTACACAGCCATCCAAAGCCTTTGAACATATCTATTCCACTGCACATCATGGGAGCTTCCTTGGATCGTTTTATTCTGCTGAAATGTTTGAGAAAGGGATTGGAACACAGCAAACCTGCAGTATGGCAGTTGAACTTTACAGAGTCGTGTGCGAAAAGGGTGATTGGCTCTACTCGCCAATTCCTGCGGCATATAATGCCTACAAAAATCATAACTATGAGGCAGCAGTACTATACTATACTAAGGCCGCTGAGATGGGCTATGATATTGGCCAAGTTAATTCTGCATACCTTATTGACAACATAATTCAAAGGCATGATGATGGCACGCATTGGAATAGTACCCTGTTTGCTGATGTAGCTCACCATTATAACCAAGCTTTGGTGTATTGGACTAGAGCGGCAAACCAGGGGAACTCGGAAGCACGGATAAAGCAGGGGGATCACTACTACTATGGCCTGGGGGCAAAGACCAGTCCCGAGAAAGCGGCAGCGATATATACTATAGCAGCGGATAAAGAGCGAAACAGTATGGCCATGTGGAATCTGGGTTGGATGTACGAAGAGGGAATTGGGCTTCCTCGCGACTTCCACTTGGCAAAGCGATGGTATGACAGATGTCTTGAGACCAACCCAGAAGCTGCGCTGACGATATACCTCTCTTTGGCGAGGTTGACAGTCAAATACCTGTTTGCCTGGATAAGAGGCGAGTATGTTGGCGAGAACCCACTTTTCTTTGCACCTAACCCCATAGCCAACAAAAAGAGCGATGATAGCGATTCAAATGAGCCACTTCCAATAAAATATGACAATAAAGATGGTCTTGAGTATACGAGAGAAAACTATTTGGACCTAGACAACGAGATGCCAGACAATGTTGATGATTGGGAGATATGGGACAACAAGCAGGACCAGCAACAACAGGACGGTCCCAGAGACAGCCGCTCCAGACAAGCAAGGACCCATCACAGCGACGACTTTGAGATCACTGACCACTGGGCCGAAAACACTTTTATAATAGTGCTGTGCTTTATTGTTGCATACCTCATATATATCAGAAACAATCGTATAGCTGCTGCAAATGAGGCACGCAACAACAACAGACCACCGGTCAACCGCCAAAACAATCTTGATCCTATTAGACTTCAGACACAGAACGAGCATCTTTCGACAAGCGAAACACCAGTTGCCAGATCTTTTGGTCAGGAAACAAGCCATGCTCAGAATCAAGGGGAAAGTGATGAACAGTCGCATAATCACTCTTAACTTTTACTGTATATTCTATAATATTATGAATTTGGTCGTTTAAAATTAAGACTCTGCCACATAACCATTGGTACTTTTTGCATACATAACTCTAGAAATTAAAAAGTCCTTTAAACGTTCACAATTATGTATTTTTTGGCGGTCTTTATAAAACAATTCTTTGCAATCATCTCAAAACACCGAGATTAGCATCAAGCCTATTTCGAACCACAAAATTCATTATTAAATTTTTTAATCACAAGGTCTGATCAGAAACTTTTTTAATCATAAAGTAAATTTTTTTCTTGGGATAGTGATCTTTTCTAGAGACAGTCAGCTCCAAAAAGCTACCCAACTTTCTCTTTATTTTTAGTCCAAACACACGTACATATATATATATATACGAGTATTTATTTTTTAATTTCTGATAAAATGGTAAGCGCCAACACCTTTTAGATATGCAACGCATACAACAATTTTTATAAATGTAACACATAGGCAGCTAAATTAAGAGTCACTGTTATTCTAATCGCCATAATGTATTGTAATGCTGTTATTGAATATTAGGGTAAGGAAAAGTCAAAGAGAACTTCCCAAAAGTTCAACCCTATTTCTGCCGACAAGAAGGCTGATAGCAAGGTCAAGGCTGACACCAAGGCCGAGGTTAACCCAAAAGCATTCCCACTTGCCCCAACCGACCTTAGCCAACAGATCCTTGATATTGTCCAACAGGCCTCTCACTACAAACAGCTCAAGAAGGGTGCCAACGAAGCTACAAAGACCCTCAACCGTGGTATCTCCGAATTCGTTGTTATGGCTGCCGATGCTGCCCCCATTGAGATTATTTTGCATCTTCCCCTCCTCAGCGAAGACAAGAATGTCCCATATGTGTTTGTTCCCTCCAAGGTAGCCTTGGGTCGTGCATGTGGTGTTTCCCGCCCCGTAGTTGCTGCCTCTGTTACATCTAACGAAGGTTCCGACCTCAAGCAGCAGATCCTCCAGATTCGCAATGAGATCGAAAAGCTTCTCATCTAAACTCAAATAGACATTCAAATATCCTGTGCGTTTCGTTGTGGCCGTTACAGTTCTTTTCGAGTGTGGATGGTTCGCAAAATATGTTTATTATAAAGGGTATCATGAAAGGAATATGGATTTAATGATTGATTACTCGCAATGCACGCTTGCACCCAACCTGAAAAAATATTTTGCTAAAACACTACAGAACAACTAAGCATTAAGCTTAAAATTTTAATAACTTTTTTCAGATACTTAAGATCTGTAGGTTTTGGTATTAATCATTCTGAACCAAATGAAACACTAAAACACCACAAAAATTAGCACCATAATTCTGCCTTTTCTTTTATGTTTGAAAAGTTTTGACCAAAAGTAAAAATGTACATAATATGGTATGGCTGTATCTCGAAAAATGTGTTTAACAAAGACCGAATCTTCGAGGCATCACTTTCGGGTGAAGCAATGTCTGTAATGGTTAATAATAGACTGCCAAAATGTAATGTGTTTATTAAGTTTGTCCCTGAATGTGGGTAATAATTTTTGAAAGGTACCTTTTGGTGGTGGTCAGTGTTTATAGGGGCAGCAATCACAGCCAAAATAAATGTCCAGTTTTACTAGTAACAATTAACCCTTCAAAAATATTGACTCATATGTTTGCCATAATGAATTTTGGACGCAAAATTCAATCACTTTTATGATGTAAAGCCAAGCCCTAAAAAGTGATATAATAAAAATAAATAAACCAACATGTTAAACATTTAATTTGCTTGCTATCATCAAAGAAACCTCGCTATATCTAATTTCTATTATTAAAAAGGACTAGTATAGTATAGTATAAAATTGTGTGAAGTTTATAAAAACAGGTGCTATTTGATCTAGGATGAAGTAACAGGCATTGGTGCGCGTTGCTCAGCTCTGATCTTATTTTGAACTATTTTAGAAATGAAAACATCATCAATGATATTTTCTGGGACAGTGACTACCAAGTTTCCGCGGTTTATTATGTTGTCGGAATCACAGTATCCAAGCAGGTCGTTGAATTCGGAGCTATGGTGCCCCTTGATACGGTTGATCTCTGTACTGGTATAGTTCACTAGGCCATGACCGATCTCAATAACTTCATTTTGTTGTGGTACGGCACTTTTTACTCTCTCTTCATCCCTGTCAAGATCCTCATCCTCCTCCTTGGTTTCTGTCTCAACCTCGTATACAACACGAACAGACTGGTTGGATGAGAAGTTTCCGGAGACCCTCCTGACACCAGCTGCAAACAGAGACTTTTTATACTTGGCCAAGGCGACAACAGCACCGGCATCCAAGTAAATGGTTCCTGCACAGCGCATCCCGTGCAAAATCCACCATTTTCTATCAATCATGGGCCTCTTGTTGGCAATAAACCGGGTACACAAAACATTGTTTGGAGATGGCGCGTCTGGAGAGATATCTGGATTGGAGAAGTATTCGACAATGTCAACTATTTTTTCTGGGTTGAAGCTACGCGTGACGATTGTGTTTACACCAGCAGCCGTGGCAAGCTCAGCAGCAATTAGCTTAGTGGCCATTCCACCAGTACCAACCGAGCTGCCGCTTGACGACACGTCCACGATTTCACGAAGAGCGCTGATATCCGTGACGGTGGTGATCGGTTTGGCGTTTGGATTCCGGCGAGGATTGTCTGTGTACAAGCAGTCTACATCAGTAAGCAGGAATAGATAGTCCGCATGGACCATCCCAGCAGTGATGGCGCTTAGCGTGTCGTTGTCGCCAAAGCGGATCTCGCCAACACTGACTGTGTCGTTTTCATTTACAATGGGGACTACGCCCATTTCCAAAAGTGCCTCAAATGTATTGCATGCATTGAGATATTGCGTGCGCTAAATACATAAAAACATAAATCATACGGTTAGATGAGTCAGAAAAGGCGGTTTGTGATTATGCACATGCAACTTCGGCTATTTAGTAACTGAATTTTGTTGTGTTATCATGACCACTCTAGCAGATGGCAATGGATGCAATGCCAAAGGACAATAGCTTCTCAAAAGTCGGCTTGTGTTTGAGCAATGTAATATACTTTACAACATATTACATTTTCTTACCTGAGAAAGATCGTTTCGTGTCAACAATATTTGTGCGATTGGCTGCCCAAGCTGTCCAAAAAGATCGTCCCAGAGGGCCATCAGTCTTCCTTGCCCAACAGCTGCTACTGCTTGAACAAGGGCAAGCTCAGAAGGGCGGCTAGGGATACCCAGTCTTCGCAGGCCTACGCCGACAGCACCACTAGAGACAAGAATGACTCTATGCCCAAAGTGTTTGAGCTTGATCACGGTCTCAACAATTCTAGAAAGGTTCGCTAGTAGAGGCAGATGCGTGTCGGGATCGCAAATGGAACTTGTTCCCAGCTTCAGCACAATTGTCAAGGACTTTCCGCTGGCACTGCTTATGTCGCTAACAACGGACCCAGTTGGGGAGCTTGGGCGAGAACGGGAAACAGATCTGGAGCCAGTGCGGTTATGCCTGCGGCGAGGCCCGCCGTGCTTTTCGACGTTGGTAATGAATGCATTTTGATTTGAGCGCTGGCTTCTGAGGCTTGGGGAGGTAGTGCCAGACCTTGCTTCGTTTGGAGAGCCTGATTGCGAGTCGTTGTTGCTCATGGTTTCTATGTATTTATGCTAATGGTATATGGGTGGACCTTACGGGCAATGATATGAAGAGAATCGTAATGAATACAATCTAAAAATGTAGAAATATATAGTGAAAGAGAAAAAGATGATTCTTGGTGTGGATGCACAGCACAGTCCATGGAGCAGGCTTTTAAAGCAGGAGCGGCCCAAACATCAAGTCTGAACAGGGAGACTTAGTTTAGTAATTTTTGTATACATGGCTGCCTTTGTCTCCAAATCATTATTGCTAGTAAGGAGGGAGGTAAACTAAGTCTGAAACGCCCCACTAAATTGGCCAATAAAGAGTCTACTCAGGTCTATGCACCAGATCTGGGCGCCCAATTTCTATGGCGGATTGTACCCAATTCGCACACATACAGCCAATTGAGACTTCCTTTGGACACATATGCCTGCGTCCCTTTAAAACCCAGCTTCACAAGCTGTACATAGAATTCAGCGCCATTGTCACATAACCCAATGAGTGACATCATTTGCATTTCACCTAGAATTCTGAGTGGACATGCCATTCTGGCTTGACAGATAACATCCAACCTGAGCTGATCCCGCGATAACGGGAAACAATTAATCCCTGACTTTCTTACCCAAAATGGCTGCAAATCAAGGAGGTCCTTTCCTATGGTTGGTCTTGAATTATCAAATGCTGTTTCTCGATTCTTTTTGCCAAGTGCGGAGTACCAGAGAGAATGTAGCTACCAAATTGCTCCCCAAACCTGTGTTTAGGGTATTAATTCATGCGCGCCACTTGGTCATTATATAATTTTTAAGGCAATAAAGACAAAGCCAACTGGCTGTTATTCTGTTACAAGTGGCATGGAGTTCGCGTGGCTACGAATCGCACAAACTGATACTGCTTCAGCCGCTTTGACCAACGTATTCTGTTTCTCGATCCATACTAATCACTAACAAAGCGAATCGCCTTCCATAGCATTGTCGACTGGGCAGAATTTCAGGTAAAATTGCAATGTTTGTGGATCAGCGGGGGAAGGAATGTTGAGCACGCTGCCATATTCACATTTTATAGAGGTTCTGCCAAAAGATCGGAGGTCGCTTTAGCCAAGGAAGTTGCCACGCCAAATAGCTCCCCAACCAAAATACAGCCTTTTGGGCCAGCATCACACCTCCCTGGATACAGTTTTGCTTGAAATAGTATAAAATCTGCGGACAAATACGATATGTATTGAAGGCCAGGCAGTGCCAGGTATATTCACTTCTGTTAGCCATCATAGTGGGATGTTGAGGCAATGTAATAATGACAAAGCTGTATCACGCTACAATAGCACATCAATGATCTTGTAGCAATAGAGTAATGCATGAGTTATAATGAGAAATAGCCACATTCATATCACATTGGTATATGATGCAGAATTGGGTTTAATTTGGAAACGAATAAATAAAAAATATATAATGATATGGACATAAATTCTAAACAATTTTCATTGGAATATCATAGGTCTCATCGTATTTTGTAGTGTCTGATTTGCCTTGGAGTCTGCTGAACAAAGACCATCCCCAACACTTTGTTGCTTCTCCAAACCAAAAGACGCTTGATGTGAGGACTACAAGGATGCATATGTCTGATAGATACAATGCCTCGGTTTGGAAGATGGACTGGAAGAATGGCAGGTACACAACACAGAGTTGTCCAAGCAAAGATCCTGCCACTGCATAGTTGAATGCCTTATTTGAAAAGAAACCAGCTTCCGTGATTGTCCGCCTTGAGGAACGACAAGCAAGCGCATTGAACATGTCGAATAAAACAAAAGTCGTGAATGTCTAAAATAGATTATAAAACACTGTTATTAGTATTTTACAAATGATATGCTTGATAGAATTAATACATCATTTATATTTACCATGGTTGTGTCTCTAGCAGTCACGACTCCATCCTGCATCTCGTAGATGTATACTGACATTGTTCCCACAACTATTATAATGGCGGATGTCAAAATCCTGGTCAAAACCTTGCGGTTCAAAACATGAGTCCCTTTTGGCTGAGGCGGCTGTCTCATCACGATTGGGTCAGCAGGCTCAACGCCCAGAGATTGGGCCGGTGGACCGTCCATAAGAATATCTGCATTTTAATAGGAAATCGTGTGTTTTTAGTTATTTCCAATCCGGATAAAAAGAGCGTGGCAAGATACATAATAATGAACATGCTGGAACTTACTGATCCATAGAACCTGCATAGCATTGAGGGGATTGGGAAGACCAAAGAGCGTTGACAGAGCAACTAGCGACAATGCAGCAACACTCGTGCTGAGTTGGAAAGTAAGAAAGTTCTGGATGTTATAAAAGATCCCCTTTCCTTCTTCCATTGCGGCGAGAATAGTAGACAGATCATCGTTGACAAGAATAAGGTCGGCTGCCTCCTTGGCAACATCAGTGCCAGATCCCATTGATACGCCAATATCCGCCAGCCGTAATGCTGGCGCATCATTTAACCCGTCACCACTCATTGCCACAACGTTACCGCTGGCCTGTATTGCCTTTACAATTTTCACCTTGTGGTTCGGCGTAGTCCTGGCAAATACGGATGCACTCCGAATACGCTCGCCAAGCTGTGCCTCAGACAACGTGTCGATCTCAGCACCGGTTATGCACGCATTTGGGCTCGATGGTATGGAGATGCCAGCATCCTGAGCCACAGACATGGCCGTGGACTGGGAATCCCCAGTAATCATTATGACCCGAACGCCTGCCTGCATAAGCTTCTCAACAGTAGGCCGTACGCTTGGCCGGATAGGATCTCTCATGGCCTGGAAGCCAATAAACACCATATCTTCTTCCTTTTTACCATAGGCAACGCCAACTACTCTTAGCCCACGAGCCGCAAGTTGCTCTGAGTTGCTGTTGATGGCTGAGAGCATGGCTTCATCCAGGACACGGCTGCCGCTTTCGTGGTCATAGTAATAGCGGCAGTGCTTAAGAACAACCTCAAGTGCACCCTTTATATACACTGTACTATGCGCGGTAGACAGTTCCTTGCTCAAAGGGTCCTGGCACTCTACAATCATTGTCTTGGTCTCAGAGTCAAATGGTATTTCTCTCACCCTTTTAACACTGGGGCGATCGTCATTGCGTCTGATGTCGACGGATACTTTAAGCATGGCAATGTCAGTTGGCTGTCCAATATACTTGCCATTCGCATCGCTTTTTGCGTTATTGCACAAGTTTCCAGCACGAAGAAGCTGGGTGAAGCCTAGGGTGCTGTTAATTGTACCGTAAACACCTTCAGTGATTCGGCAAAGACCATCTCTTACTGTGTACAGATACTCGACCTCCATCGAGTTCATTGTCAGTGTTCCAGTTTTGTCCACACATATAACATTGACCGAACCCAGCGTCTCCACTGATGGCAGCTTTTTGCAAATTGCCTTGCGCTTGGCCATCTTATATACTCCCAAAGCCAGTGTGACTGTGACAACAATGGGCAATCCTTCAGGAATAGCAGCAACAGCCAAACTGACACTGATAGTAAACATCTCGAAAATGCTTTTACCTTGTATTACACCAATAAGCATGATCAAGCCTATTACACCAAATGAAATATACGACAGCTGCGTGCCAAGCTTGTCCATTCCCTTCTGCAATGGTGTACGGGGAACCTCCATATCCTTCATCATAGAGTGAATGCGTCCAAATTCGGTCTTTTTGCCTATTGCAACCACGACACCAACACCATGTCCGTGGCGAACAAGGGCCCCCATAAACCCAATGTTTGATCTCTCTGCCAAGGGAAGCTCGTATCCGGGGGGAAGATCGGCGCCACTAACCACAGGGCCGGACTGTTTGCGTACTGGCTCGCTTTCGCCAGTCAGGTTTGATTCATCTATATCCAGATGATGTGCTTCTATAATGCGTAGGTCAGCAGGAACCCTATCGCCAGTTGAGACTCGGACAATGTCTCCTGGGACGAGCTCGTCTGCCAGCAAGTGCAGATCCTGGCCGTCACGAATAACATGGCAATTGTTTGGGACAAGCTGGCCAAGCGCCTCGAGGGACTTTTCGGATCTGTACTCTTGTACGAAACCAACGGTTGAAACGATAAGGATAGCCAAAGCAATACTAAAGGCGTCGTCATAATTTCCAAGTAGAAGCGAAACTACAGACGATCCGAATAGTAGCATGACTAGAGAGTTTGTTACAATGTTTTCAACAAACTTTTTAAGTATGCTGTCCTCTTCTTCATGCTCCAGAATATTACGGCCATAAAGCTGCTGTCTAAGCGCTACTATCTGCCTGGACAGCCCGTTTTTCGGGTCGGTTTGCAATGATATTATGACGCTTTCACTATCCACCGTTGCGCATTCCGCCGTGTTGGCAATGGAGCCTTTGGGATAGTTTCCTAAATACGATTGCCTCGCATTGAGCCTGTCTCCTCCACCATTCATTTGTGGAAAAGCATTATGACCATGCGGTTGTGTCTGACTCGTAATTGGGGTCGAAGGACTAGCCCCATTCTGCCCATTATTATATTCGCCAAAGCGTGACTTTGATTCTAATGGCAGGGGAGCAGACATGGCGATCCCTGAATCGAAACGTGTCTCAGCATGAGCCATATCTTTACCCTATCTAGAAAGCTATAAACTGAAGGAACAGACACGAATTTGAATAATATATCTGGAGATAGAATAACCAAAGGAACGCAAGAAGGTCAAAGCTGTGTCAGAACATGAGTTGTTTTAAGAATCTCGCCAATAGATGAAACAGATGTGTGCACACTTTTGGGAAAACAATGCTGTTGATTGCTCTAGCTTTCATCTACATAATTAAAGAACAAGCTCTGAGCTGTCTTTTAAGGCTCTACCACATGGCTGTACTAAGTGCGTTAGTGATTTATCTATGGGTGACAGGATTCAGTATGTAAGCAACATGCAGCAGTAGGAATTGTCTAAAATGAAAGTGCATAACCTGCCATCTGTATGTTTGGAAAAAAGTACTGGATCCAGTGTCTTCAAACTAGACAAGTTACTCTCTGCTCGAACGATAAGGATCACATTTTGCTAATACCCTATTGCATTACGATTTCTGGAAAAGGATCTGTGAGAGAGAGATGATATGAAGACTCGGACTTTTGCTGGTTGCTTGTGGCAGTCACAAGGGGGTAGTCATTCGAATATTTTGCCAATTTCTCAGTTCAACACATATTAAACAGCCTATTGTTTTAGCCCTAAAAGTCACAACAGCCAGTTTGTTCAGCAGGTGATGATCAGACCATGCTGGCCCAGGAGTAGTTGGCAGCTCATAGAAAGTCAAGCGTCTGTGTGATTCAGCTGTGGGCAGGATAATAGGACCCATGTGCTGACTATGGAGCATCAGCACACACACGTATAAATCTCCACATTATGTCGTCAGCCCAGCAATAAAACTATATACACTGCTGGCCAACATGGTGCATTGCCTTCCTCTCTACTTTTCACACATTTACTTTTCTGACAATTTCCTTGAATGTGTAGTTCTACAATTGACCTGAGTACGTAATCCCAAACATGTCAACGGATACCGACATAGAACAAGCTATATCAAAGCTGGCAGTCCTTTCGGTTGAAATATCAAGCAAGTGGCTCTTTTAATATTATTACTGCAATATATTTATATTGGCAGTTCTGAATAAACGATATTTAACACCATATATACGGGGGTTTGTAGATGGACTCAGACAACAGAGCAGCGACATTTTGCTAAAGATACTTGATAACCTGGATAGTAGAATAGAGACTGAGCTTGAGCCTCTTGAAGAAATTGATAGCGATATTAACTATATAGACAACGCGACACAATGTAAGTACTCAAGTAAAAAAGTGTAGTACCCCTATTATACAACAGCAGAAAGAAATAACTTTTGGCCTTGGTGAGTGTAGGTCTAAAAGCCCGAAAGAAGACCAGGCTTTTGTACAATAGGATAGTTAGTTATAAAGAGCATACTAACATTTGCAATGGAGGCACAGCAACTACAGCAGCCCCAAAGGCTACTAAAACCTCCAACGGAGACACCGAACCAGACCCAGAAACCCAGCTCCAGGAGATCAAAGATAAACTAAAAAAGGTAGTTGATAGTAAGTAATATGTACCAAGTATCAGTAAATATGCGCCCATATCGAGATATAGAATTTCAACTGATTTATATAAACCACAGATATACCAAAGCGATATTATAGTGACTCTATGAGGAGGCTCTCTGAGGGGGCTTTCACAATACGGCCCGAAGTCGCTCAAGAATCTCCAAAGAAGCTTGACAAGAAGCGGCAGCACCGGTCTATCGATAACTTTATTGACGAAGTTTTGTCCCGAACGCTTGCTGTTGACTCGGACTCGGACTCGGAGGCCAGCATGGCAAGCGTGCAACAAAGAGCTTACAAATTAAGAGCTGGATATGTAGGTGGTGTGCCAGATTCATTGCCAGCATCTCCCAGGAGCACAGAAAGCCCCCACCATCATGTAAGACCGCCATAGCAAAATCGAGCCCCATACGAGTGATTATTTTTGAAGGGCTGAATTGATACTATCAATAATAATACAGGCTGGCCAATATGCAAGTTGAAACTGGCCTACTAGTAAAATTAGCCCTTCAAAAGTAACTACCCATACACAGCATTAGTATATTGACTATTGATATTTTACAACCGACATCATTTAATGGCTATAGCAACACCCAGCATTCGATCCCAGCTTTGAGGATTCATTTTCTGGTGACCGTCCACCCATTACAGATGTTCGCATCAAGGGCCATGAGACTATTGGGAAAGGCATCAATACCCACACCATATATCTGGTGCATGTTACCTGGTTAAATGTAAGTGACTATACTTGTAGCATTTTACTTTCAGGTTAACAGAACAGTGCCAGACCATGAGTCCTTAACAAAAAGACCAGTCTCATATGATCGTTTATGCAGATTCTCAGAACCCACTTTGTCTAACAATGTGCAACTCATTCGAATAGCGAGCTACCACTAAGATAAGAAGGAGATACAATGAGTTTGTTTTACTTCGTGAGACTCTAGTTACCAAGTTCAAAGAATTCCGTCGAAGCATACCCCCATTGCCACCGAAAAGGGTAGTCGGTAAGTCTGTGCCTGTTTTGTTATAAATGCCCAATCGCACGATGTGTTGTAAACAGATCAATGAATTGTTCATATCGGCTGACTATTATTATTATTATTATTATTATTGCTGTTAAAAAGGCAACTTTGACGAAGAGTTCCTCCAAGAACGTGAAGATGGGCTTCAGTATTTCTTGAGAGTTGTATCTCGGCACCAGGTCCTTGGAACCAGCAAGGCTGTACAGCAATGGTGTAAAGACAGCAATATCTAAATACCATCATTAATGCTTTTTGCAATGATATGGATAGTTATTTTCGAAAGGTGACTGCTTGCTAGCAAATGGTCGTCACCCATTTGGTTGTGATTGCCCCTATAATAATCGCTGGCCACCAAAAATCACCCTTCAAAAACTACCAGCCATGTTTACAATTTTTACACGCCCCAACGCTCTTGTTAATGTTAATAGTACAGCCACATTAATTATACCAAAGTATGGAGTATGTGCATCTTGATATGTATGATATCATACTATTTTCTAAAGGAACATGCCTCCCCCATTGTTTGGGCTGGCCAGGGCTTGCTTGCACAAAGCCAAAAAAGCAATCCTGGAGGTTTTTTAACCAAAACATTTGATGCAGGGTCCGGCGAAGAGAGAGTGGTCTTGAACAGGCTCAAAGCAGAACCCGAGTGAAGCCATGCTATAAAATATGGGCAACTTAGTGTATGCCTTGGCAAAAAACAGGAATGCTATGTGTTAAATGCTACTGGATGGGTGTCTGGCTTGAGTGTGGCAGGCGTTGAGTTCTAACACTGTTGACAACCCAAGAGCTCATTGAAGCTTGCACCACTCAGAAGCCTGAACTTGCCCACTGAATTGGGCATCCTTCTCTCTAGTGCAATTCCAGTAAAAGAATAGGCTACAACACACCAGTGTCAAAGTTAAACCACAGCCCAAGTCTCCATTGAACCTCTCTGCTCAGAAATTCTTGATTCAGTGCTCTTTTTCTTTGTCTTCTATCTCCCGCTTTGCTGACTCTTTCTTTGTTTTCTTTGTCTCAATACACTCTACTGATCATCGAATTTCTATCTATTTTGCTGTGATACATCACATCGGTCAATATTTACTTCACCTTCTCCCATCAAAACACATTGGTGCCTGGCTATTTGTACACTGCATCTGCGTTTCTCTTCAACACATTTTTATAACCACCTATATTAAACCTCAGGGAATTTCTACCTTTAAATGTCAAACAAAGTATGTTGCTTCCGATGCCTCTATGCCTATTCGTTTTTGAACACGCTACCACATGCCTGCCGACTACTTGTTGGCACATAGTATTTCAAAAACCGCAAACGCAATTTCTACAAACAATAATGCATTTTACTAATTTTGAGACTGCTTTTCTAAACACAATAGGAAGAGCTTGAGCTATGGGTGAAGGCAGTCGATGCCTTCGATAATGCAGAGTACGACCTCGCTATAACCAACTTAAATGTGAGCCAAATCTGACAAAGTTTCCTCAATTCCCAAGAGTCTACCAATATGCGCAAAAAGCAGGCACAAACGGCTTTAGCTAAATGTCATTATCGCCATTTTCTTTCCTATGTAAATATTTAGATTATGGATAATAGCGCAAAGAAGTTCTTTAACCTGGGAATAGTACATGCTCGCAACAGCAACACCGCTGAGGCAGTAAGTGTAGACTAAATGCTATTTTATTTATATATATATATATATACATATATAATTCTCTCTAGGCACACACATATACATATATTTTTGAGAATTGAGCATGTCAAGAAGCAGGCAAAGTCTTGGCTATGAGCCTCCTTCGTAGGTGGCGATACGCAAATATATATGCGTGTGCGTTTGTGGTGGTGTAATGGCACACCAGAATTAAACAATTGTTAACCTTTCTTTGCCCCTGCCCTGCCCCTTTGATTTCCAAAATATTGGCTGGACTACTGCCATGCGCAAATCAAAACACAAATTACTGCCCGAAACTACCACAAACTCAAATCGTCTTTTTTTGTTTGAATATTTCCCAGGTCAAAAACTACACTGAGGCCGTCAAGCTCGATCCATATCTTGCGGTTGCCTATTTCCAGCGTGGCGTTGTACGCATGATATTGGAAAATAACTATGAAGCTTTGGAGGACTTTGATGAGGCACTTAGAGTATGTATATAAACACACTTGGTTTTGGATTATAATTCAAAGTGCTTGATGCTGACAGCCAATTTTTTACGTTTTGTAGTGCCTTCGCGGGAACAAATTCATTGACTACACACAGCTTGGTCTTGAATACAAGATGTACTCTTGCGAAATATACTATAATAGAGCACTGTGCCACTTTTGTCTTAACGAAGAAAAGGAAGCACTCGAAGACCTCAACAAGGCTTTGCAGGAGAAGGAGACAACTGAGGAGAGGCATGAATGGATTCAGAAAGCCATATCAAGCAGTGGGATGGACTGTCCCCTGTTCTGTGTTCCACGAGGTGTGCTGTATCGACCAGACATGAGCAAAGTAAAGAATGCGACAAAAGTGAACTATCTTGGTTCAGCAAAGGTCATCGCCGATGTCAAGCCTGATGATCCCAAGCCTCAACAAAACTCTGGGCTCAAGAGAAGTGTAAGTTATTTCCCCATGTTACTATAATCATAATTGGCTAAATTTGAATATCTAACACAGCTATTATATTTACTGGTATAGCAAACTCTCAACTTATTTGCAACGGGAAGACTAAAGAACCCTCTTGGCCACAGCGTATCTATGCGTGAAGCCCCACGACACAGAAGACAGATATCTGCGGGTGCAATGGCAGGATCACATAGTGGGCCTAGAAGTATATCTCCATTGCTGCCCACCACCCAGTCCAGTGTATCTTTGGGTCGAAGCGCAACAACCGCACGCCCAGGAAAGGTGGTTAAATTTACATCGGAGATTGAAACAATAAACCCAGAAGAGAACAATAAAGATGTTCATCAGAATTCAGAGCGCCTCGGAGAGGATATTCCCAGTGATTCTGAAAACGATGCAGAGGATGAGAATCCTGAGCCTCATGACGAAGTCTATGGGCAAGAGCAGAACAATGGTATATCTGAAGAAGCCAATGCACTTGTTCAACCACCACCATCGCAGATTCCGGTTCAGAATAAGCCCGACCCGCTGGAGATCATAAGAATTGGACTCCAAAGACGTGCTACGCAACGCAAGGAGCTCCAGAGAGCCAACACTATTCAGCAGAATATGGCTTCAGATAGAGGTTTGAATGTGGATTCCGAAGCAGTTTATGGCAAACGTAACGAAACCGGCCTAAGACGAACAAATACAGAGAGAATAATGGCTCAAAATCGGGATTACCAGCAGCCTGAGTATACTGATAATACTGGCTATAACGAAAATAGTAACGGACTCGACTATAACGACAATACTTATGACCAGCCCCACGATCATGGCATCGGACAGGATTTTACCAACAGCCATGACATAGTAGATAATACACCTTATAACGACATTTCTCAAAACTCTGAAAGCCACACTAATGTTCCTACGCACCTCACGCAGACGTACCAGCAGCTAAATCAGTCTTCACACTCTGTTGGATCTAACTCTACGACTCAGACTGGTAGCATCTCAAGGATCCCAAGAGAGACATCCCCCTACAACCCCACGCAGATGCACTACCCAGTGTACTCACAGCCTACATCCAATATGGATATCTACAACCAATCTGTTACTACGTCTGGCAGACACTCGCCAGCTGAATCACAAACTCACAACAACACATACCAGCCCAGCCCCATGATGACTCCACCAATGTCATACGATGATGGCCCAGCAGAATCGCCAAACAGCCCAGCTTACCTTCAACCACAAGGAAGTTCCAGCGTTGGTAACCAAACACCACTATCATCCAGCAGTATTCAGCGACATCTTACCACCAAGCGACTAACCAAGATCAAGCTTCATATATTTAACTCGAATCGCGAGAAGAAGAACAACCTGATGGTTCTAATCAAGCAGAGCGATGAATTTGATCGGTTGTTTGAGGCTGTCACTAAAAAGCTCACAACAATGCTTCGCAATCAGGGTACTGAAATCTCAACAAAAGACTTTACACTTGGCTACTACGATGATGAGGGTGAGCAGGTTACTATGACTGACGAGGATGACTGGCAGATTGCAAAGGCCTGTGCAGGAGGCGATATATCATGCCCAGAGACAAATATTGTCAGCGACATCAAACTCTGGGCACAGCTTCGCCAGGAGCTTTAAAGCAGCCTCGAATACTTTTGTTAACAAACCCTGCAAACTGCATTGGATAGTCCTCTTTGAATTTTCGCCTTATATACATATACATATCTACAAGCCTTTATTTTTGTACCTGTGCATTTACCACACTACATTTACCTTTTCTATACGAACTACAGACTATAGCTTTCCTTTTCATTCATGTGCATTTTTAGAAGCAGGTCCTTTAATAAATGTGTATGAATGAGCAAATGGTTAAAGTTAACAAGTCTTTAGGCAAAATGGGCTCCCAAGAGGTAGTTGCATATGGACTGTCTCATATTGGGGCAAAATCTTATGAGGACCCATTTCTGCCTGCTATAGATTCAATCACTGGTGACATCTTCCCAAATGGCGAGCTCTCTATCAAAAGTGAACATATTGGTACCCTCGTACATTCCCTGGAATTCAGCCCATAGTCATGCATTTTAGCTCGAGTTCGACAGGTTATTGGTTGTATTCCAGGGTAATATCCTAGTATCCTTTGAAGGAGACTGCTCAGCCAAATGGCCAAATATATTAGCTTATATAGAATTTCTGTACCTTTTAGTTACATAAATTATTGATGAAAAGATAAATTGATTATATTCTTTAAAAGACAGTTTTTATATTTTTCAAAGCAATATAAATGAAGATATTACATTTGAGAATTTAGGAAATGATGATCAATAGGGTTAACGACTCCAGGTATCAATCCAAAGGTTCAGGCAGTACCAAACCTGGCTACACTTTATCGTATAAATGGAATCCTCTAGACATACATTGCGTGTGTAGTTTTGCCTCAACAAGATTAAACGTACACGCCAAGTTAGGCAAGGATTACTGTTTGCTTTCTACTGATTGTGCAGACTTGAGGTCTTCGAACGTTCTGTTAGAAACAACCTAAATACAAAATAATCAAGTATTCATAGGAAAGTGTTAGAAATCGTGCCAAGAGATGGCATAATTACTTTGACCAGCAACTTGGTTGTACAATTAGTCAAATAGGAGTGCTATTATACTACTATGGCCACAAGGTTATATAGTATATTGAAAACAATCTAGATAGTTCTTACCTGCACTTTCTGTGAGCCAGCCTGTGTTGAGGCAGGGCTGTGGTCTGTAGCAGAAACATCCTCTATGTCAACCTCATCGTCAAGGTTTCCCCAATTGTATTGGCCACTTCCATTCTTTTTCAAGTTCTTGGTGGCACCATTACTATGTAGTTATTTACATATATATTAGTCATAAGCTGATCTTTATATGGCAATTCACATTTTATCCTGTAAGCTCGGCAAACACATTAATGAAGGACAGCTATAACATTGTATCAACAGGAAGGAAATAGAATAGGCTATATGCCAGGGTGAATACAATGGGTGCTTTCAAAACCTACCGGGATAGATGCCTGTCCTTGGTCTTCTGGGCTTGAGTCTTCGGAGGAGCGAGAACCATTATATAGTTTCTAAAAGTAACCACGATACGTTTAAAAGAACGAAAGAAAGGATTGGAGCTATGGTAGATATTTGGACAAAAAGGAATGTCAGTTATCAAAGAGAAGTAAAAGAATAGGATGTTACTTGTTGATTTGCGTTTGGTTCAAATATACGAGCATTGCGGCTTCCCAGCTAGGATTGGGGGAAGAGCAAGTATTGCCTAAATCTAATAATGCCCTATTGCCACGACAGGCTACACACGGACCACACATACGTATAATAAGGTCATGTGTGACGTAATGTAAAGAAGAGAAGCACCTGATTTGGACTAAATGGCATTTGCCACTTCGGCTCTATAAACCATCGAGCCAGTATTTTATTCTGCTTTAAGTCCGAAAGTCTGCCTTTCAGCAGCATGGAAGCAGCGTTTAAACTGCAAAGCGAGATTTTTGGGATCAAAGATCAAACAAATAACTCATGATGAAGTATACACATGGCTACATTTTATTAATTGTTGGGCAGAAATAGGCATTGCGGAATGGCATGCGGCAGACTATTTAAAATTACCTTTTTTGGCGGGTGTACCTGTGCTGCCGACTCATGCCTGACAAAAAGCGAAATCTGTCGACCCACATACTTGTACGTACATCCAAAACTCACACCATCGCCAGGCCAATAGCAAATACCAGTTTTAATAAAACCAATGCACCAGTCACAAAAGCCTGTTGGAAAAACTTGGAATTTGCTTTTATACATGTATTCGTTTTGTTTAATTCTGGTAACCTGAAAAATGATACACACACACTATAGTCAAAATGGGGCAGCAAAAGGAGAACCAGAGTCACGGAGCATTACTTTGGAAGCATTCACTGCTCTTGATTATTCCCAATAAGTGGATAAAGCCCGAAGCTATGCTTGCAGGTCAATATAAAGAGAGGAAATCCAGACCATCATTATTTTCTTCTTTATAATCCCCATTAGGCTTCCTGTCCCCACCAATCTATATGGGCAATAATTTTTGAAGGGTAAATTTTGGTGACCAATGATTATAGGGGCAGCAATCACAGCCAAATCGATGTCCAGTTTTACTAGTAAACACCTGCCCTTCAAAAATCATGATCCATATTACGAGAAAAAATGTCATGATACGCTACTTAAATAAAACAGCATCAGATACCTCAGATAAAAGGCGGATCGGCAAGACTTGGATTTGTGCTACAAAAAAAGAGGGTTTTTTTGGCAAATAAGATAAAATACTGATAATCGGCAGAATCAGTGTGAATGTTGAATTTGAGGGAAGTTGGATGATCACTATACGTGTAGTTATTTTTGAAGGGTGAATATTTGATAACCAACTGTGATTGCCCCTATAATCGTTGGCCACCAAAAGGTGCTACCCTTCAAATGCTATGATCCATATTGCTGCTATTTTAAATGAAGGAACATTCACTGGTAATGGGGAGATCTGTAAAATATATCATGCCATATCCAGCCGATGCCGAATAGCAGTCAGCTTTCTTTATTAAACAATTGGCATCGGTGCCATACTGTTTCTGTACAGATTGTACGATTCCCTGATGCCTACAAATAATTCTTTTTTGCCAAGCAGTGAACAATCCGGCAAAGCATCTTTATCAGTCCATCAATCTATCCATCGGCCCATCAATCAACAACAATCCCAGACAATCCATCAGGCTAAATCGGTGCTTACTGAGTGCACATGCGTGTGTTTAAAGCAGTATCATTGAGCATTACACAGGTTGGCTAAAAATATTCAAAGACCCCGACACAAAATGTACGGGGTGTCTAGTATAGAAAAGCCAACACGGGAGCACCTGTTTGATACACTTGGATTGCGGCGTGCAAGGAGGTATGTCTCTATAGCCTCTCGGGATTTACCCTCAAATAGAAATTAGAGGTGAGTGTATGAAGGCGCTTGGTCACACATGATGTACCTGAGAAAATACGTGAAGATCCGTACTTTTTGAAAGGCCAAGGATAGATAGACGAGATTTTGGGGGAGATGAGCGAAATTGGACAGACAAAGAAAAAATTCATTGATATGTGCTGCTGATGAAAATTTGGGATGGGAGAGGTGGACTCAATGTTGCAGATCGCTTGCAATCAGGGCCATCGGAAGGGTGCCTTGTGTACTGCCACACCAATGGCCCCGACATTGAGGAAAAACAAAACCAACCATTGGGTACAGCGTTCCTGGTTGGAGAGCCAGGCTTCGCCAACCGAAAGCTTGACATTGCCCTTGCTACCATTTCAGGCGTGCTTTGTATTGTTTGCAGCAAAGAGGACGCCACATTTTCTGCAAAAGTCAGAGAGAAAGGGAGCCCAGCCGCACACCTTATTCCTTGCCTAGACAGAACACGCAAAGCCCAGCTCATATCTTGAAGATGGCGTGCTGATCACGCAAAAAATCTCCTTGTAGGGTTACACGAGACGATTGGCTCAACGCGACTGTCTATAGAGCGAAAAGTGTGGTAGTGGTAGAAACTACAGCGTGTGCGTTCGGGGCCTTCTAGAAGGAGGGCTTAAATGATCAACCTTGATGGATAGGAGAGCAATAGAGAAGGAAACGTGCTTCTCTTCCGTATCAGGTGGACGTAAATTCGCTGCCATTGCAGCATGAACATGCTAGGGATGGTGCGGGGAGGACGGAGATTTAGCAGCCATAAGTGAGTAGCGATGGAAGAGGCCAGCCGATCCACTAAGCAGGGGAATGCAAAGCAGCATCGTGCTGGCAAAGCCCGAATGGTTCGTATGTATATTCAGCTATAACAAAGCGAGACAATGGCTCAAAGATGTGCAGGCTAATACGCCTAGACATCTGGCTGCATTGTGAACAAAGAAATGCTGGGAAGGAAGTGTGTATCGATCTGGTTGACAAAAGGAGTTTTATGTTGGCAAGAACTCGATAGCTGTGTGGCCTATTGTTTGCTTTGCACAGGAAAACAAATGAGCTGAGACAAATGGCAGTAAAGATGGAATATAATGAATTGTGTGTTCATTTTTGCAAGTTACATCTGCAGCTCTCTGCGCCTGAATGAGCTCTTTTGCAGATCCCAGCATCCAGCTAATATAGCCTTCCCATTGTTCAGATATTCTCCTAGAGTGCTTCGTGGGACAATTCTTGACCAGATATACACCACCCTTGCGGCTGCCATTCTTTATCTGGCCTTTATGTAGAAATACAATGGGCCTACTGCTGCTAGGCCAAGGTGCCCACCATGGCTTCTCTCAGATAAATCGAGGAGACAACATAGGCCGCCGGCGTTGTCCTCGCTCTCCCACCCTCGGCCGCTCACGATTAGTCCGCTGAGAGGCCTCCTTGCGCAATGTTTTTATCACATCAGGCACAAGCAGCAGTGGTGCCAGCCGCTGGCCCACCAATACTCGCTAAGGCATTAGTCGCCCCACCATATTCAATATTGGATCCGTATCGGCCTCCAGCCTTGAGAGCTAAGATGCAGTCTATGCATCAAGTATTACGAAAGATGTGCATGAAACTGGTAAAAGCCTGCACGCCCGCCAGTTTCGTAGTTCTGGAAGACACGGCGCCGAGGGCTAAACTAGTTGTGTCTATTTTCAGAGTACA
Organism: Mycoemilia scoparia; assembly: GCA_027575805.1. NCBI lineage: Eukaryota > Fungi > Kickxellomycota > Kickxellomycetes > Kickxellales > Kickxellaceae > Mycoemilia > Mycoemilia scoparia. Next base: position 43,050 of record JANBPU010000037.1, on the reverse strand, counting down.
GGTGTCGGCGATTACAGCATGCTTAAACAATGATAGAAACACGCACTTCAGCACACAGCAGGACAGGATGGGCTCACTGGCTGTTATATACGTGCATGCTGCAAGAGATTGTATCGTCCTTTTCTATTGTGAAAAGCCATTGCTGGTTGCTACAAAGAGACAAGGAAGAAAGATATGGGGTCTTTTTTCTATGCAGCATCAGCGCTGCTCCATTGTCTCAGCTGTCCTCTGGCCGTTGCTCCCGCCGTTATTGTTATCATCACTTCGACTGGCTACTATTATTGCCACTGATACGTCCTGCAGAATATATGGCTGTGCTGTAAAAGCAAATAAGTCACAACCTGCTTTTGCTTATATTGGTGCTGGCGCTGCAAAGGCACCGATAGCACACGGTGCTTTGTAATGGCTCTTAGCACGACTCCGGGTACTCTTTGGCATGCACCTGTATTGCCTGGAGATGCTGGAAACCTACGAGCTGCTTCCACCGTGCATGGGAAACACACAAACACATATATACAGGCCATTGTTTAGAGACACCTCCACTGGCACCGATGTGACTGGATCGGCAGGACGTGAGACCCGTCTCTGCCCTCCACCAACAGTAGAGGGCTCCGTGTGCGTATACCTGGTGGGCTGGCTGGCGGATCGATATCCGTATACTGGCATCTGCTTGATCAACTGATAGATAAGAGCCACGCCAAAGACGTTGGTGGCTGTAGAATGGCGGCATAGGCCGTGGGTAGTAGTGATAGATTCGAGTCCAAGCGAAATCAAAATCCAGGTGTCTATTTCCCCCATCACTGCCAAACACAATCAATATTTGCACCCCTCCACCACACAAGGTACAAAACAATGGCAAACAACGAGGGCCGTATACTGCCCTGGCATATCCGTCAGATGTCGGCTATAAGCTGGGCTGGAGCCGTGCACAGAGGGTTTGTGGGTGAGGTCACCATGGGACTGCCGTTGGTCCTGCTTAGTGTAAACTTTTGTCCTAGCACCCAATGGCCATGTTTGTATTGCAAGCGATGTTAATGCACAAACGTACATGGTTGTTTATCCAGGATAGAGACAAAGGGAAGGGTTCTGTGGCCTTGCAACGGAATGACTGTCTGCCTGACTGCGTGATGCCTTGACGTGCACACAGACCCATTGTCTTGGCTGGATACGCGACACTGGTGCCGATTCTAGACCTCTAGTCACGTCACCCTGATGTGTGTTCTCGCTACTGGCCTTGAATTTTGAGAGTGGCCTTCTTGGGCGGGCGAGCTTGAGCAAGTTGAGTATTTTGCCAAACTATTGCGTGATGTATGGTGAGTGGGACTGAGTCTCTTGGCCCCCGGTTGCCATGCTGGCGTGCTGCGCATCCTCGCTACCCAGGTGGCCCGGCAGTCACAGCAAATGGGGCTCAAATAGATGTTTATCTTGCTACTGGTAAAACGCAGGATTTCTAACCAATACCAGCCAATGCATTGGCAAAAAACCGATCGATTAAAAAGTTGGGTAGCTGGGTTGGTACCGGGTGCTCTGGGGTTCGCACAATCAGCAATCAACCACATCGCAGCCTTGGGTCGTGTAAAGGTGCCTGATTGTATCTGCTTCTTTTCTTCGCCCATCGCAGCCTTTGGCTATTTCTTGTATAAATACCAACCCCTTTCTTTCTCTAGTGCTCCATCTTTACAAGCCATTCCTAATACTTGCGCTTTCTTGTATTATTAGTTCTTATAAATTCTCTTGCCTATTTCTTGTCTTATAATTAACCTGTGAGATTGCCCATCATCTCTCCCTTCTAACCGAACGTGTATAAAATTATATCTTAGTTACTAGTCTCGCCGTATAGCCGTTTTTACAGTGTGCCGCTTTATCCTTTCTATTTCAACCAAAAGTTCGTTCCCACGCATTAGTACCGCTGCTGTACAGCCTTATATATCCAGTTAACCACCGTTGCCTCGCCAGTTGCCCTTCTATCCTGAATGCACATCACTGCCTTAGCACAAACCCTTCCGGCATCGCTGCCCTCCTCTCCTACTTCACAAGCTGCCACATCAGTAGCGCCGTCGCCACGGAGCCTTCGGCCAAATATGTCGCTATCCACCACAAATACACCTGCAGCTGTTGTTCGTCAGCGTGGCCGCAGAGTGGTTCTGTCAAGGCCTGCCCAGCAACAGCCATGCAGGTATGGCAGTTCTGGAGTCACTATTGTAAACGCAAATGATCCCTTTGCCTATTCTCCACTCGCACTCAACACCCGCCACCTACAAGCCCAAAAGCTCAGAAGCCAAGTCGCCGACTATTATGGCGTAAAGCAAGATTCTGTTCCCTTCCCTCCTCTGTATTTTTCAGAAAGCAACCGCCTACCATCATCGACATCATCCTCCTCCTCCTCCTCCGAAGAATCATCGCCCCCACCAAGTGCCGGAGCAACTTCGCCCATTATAAGAAGAAAAACCGGCGAGATTGTTAAGCCTTGCCTCAAGCCCTCCATCCGCTCTCTGAGCTGCGACAGCTTGCCCACAACAGCATCGTCTAGCATGATGGCCCATAGCGCTGCCAAGTTTGTTCACTTTGGCGTCGACTTGGAGCAGGTCCGCTTCTTCCTGAAGGCTGAGACCCCAGAGCATGTTTGCCGCGACCCCGACTTTTCGGAGGCTGAGGCTGAAATAAGGGCTCTGACCCCACTCCAATCGGCACCGTCAAAAACACTGCAGCTAAGAGCCATAAGCGGTCCCTCTCCAATGTTCTCGGCCTATGAGCACTCGCCAGTGGTGTTCGAATCTTTGTGGATGTCCGATGGCGCAATCCGTGGAGAAATCAAGGTCCACAACATTGACTACCAAAAGCAAGTTCGTGCTCGCTACACCATCGACACCTGGAAGACCGTTCATGAAGCAGGGGCTTCATTCCAATCCCAGATTGTTGGTCCCGATGGTGGTCGCTGTGGCGTGGACAGATTCACATTCTCAATTCAGCTTACCGACATGCAGCTCGAAAAGATTCGTGGAGAGCCCCAGACTTTGGCCATATGTGTCTATTACAAGGTTCAAGAAAAGGAGTTTTGGGACAACAATGGCGGTTCGAATTACCGCTTCAGCGTCTTCTACAACGCCCCTTCTGCTGCTGGCGGTAGCCGCTCAGCAGGACCAAAGGCGAACTCCGACTTTGCTTCGAGCAGAATCCGCTCTGCCAGCGACACAGCGCTCCCATCCCTTACTTTCAACAGCTTTGGCCTCAACCCCATCAGCAGCATGGTTAAGCAAAACGGCCAGCCTCGTGGCTCTGAGGGTCTCTTGAAGCCTACTGCAATTACATTTTCTGCGCCAAAGAGCACTGCCGGCGGCAGCAGCAGTGGGCCCAAAACTACTGCTACTAACTCCGCTGCAAGCTCCTTTCGCTTTGCCTCGCCCAACGACACAAAGCGCTACATGGAGCTATCAGAGGCTATGTTTTCCTCGCCCGGTCCAAACTCCACAACAACATCGGCCAAAAGCACACAAGCGATGTCCTCCGAGTGGTTTACGGAAATGTTCACAGCACCAACAACATCATCACCACAAGAAGCTAAAAACAATGCCTATTCTTCTGGCGCATCCTCCGAAAAATCTTTTGGCGGCAGCCACTACTATAATGCTGGGTTTTACCTTGGTGATGATCACTATGCAGATCTTGGCAGCCCTTACCTTTACGCTTCTTCTGGCAGCTATACGGCCCACAAAGAAACCGCTGCCGCCACCACCACCACAGAAAAGAGCTGGACCTCACTGCCCTCATCCAAACAGGAGCAAATGATCAGCTGCTACGACAATAGTTATCTGTCAGCTGGTCACTCGCCCACTGCAGCTTTGCTTTGCTAATTGTTGTGCTGCTGTATTCCTTTTTCTTCCGCTATCTCAGCTTATACTTACTATAATTATCCATATCAGCTATTACCACAAAATTGCACATACCTTTATATTTGTCATTTTTCTATTGTTTTCCACTACCATTACATTACTTTGTTTTATATGTTTCTGCGCGACTGTACTTTTATCAATCTTACACTTTTTACACATAATATTTATCACAAAATTTAGCAGTATTAGTCTTATCCATACGCGTGATGCCTTTAGCTCTTGTTTCCCATGATTGTTTTTTGATTCAACAGCTTGAATACTTTGATAAATTGCTCTTTGAAATAAAGAATTCGAATAACCTGATTTAGATGGAGCGTTGGTTCAATCTTTTCCAAAAATAGCGTGGCTTTAATCTATTTCTATTTTTATTATAGGCTTTTTAGCCTGGTTACACACACTATTTTTTGATTCATCAGGCATCTGGCTGCCTGTCTGTGTATGTATGTGTAGCTATTTCTAAATTAGGAAAATTCTATTTATAATGACCTGTTTATTTAAAATGTCCACCTGAGGTTAAAATTCATTCATATCCCATAACTGACTTGCCATACATAATACTGCATATCACTGGAAAACAAATATTATTAGGTTGGGTCGTATTTGTTGCATATATTTAGCCAGCTCTTCTATATAAAAGCTAGAAATAAAATACAAGATGCCAAGGACACGGAGAGGATCTTTGAGTATTGCGGAGCCAAATAATGACAAAGTGGCTGCAGACATTTCTGATAATAGCCATGAGTTAGAAACAAACGAAACACAGCAAGCGCACAATACAGATCAGCCAGATACCATAGACAAGGAGTCAAATGGGGATACCAGTAATAGCAATGGCCAAAATTCAAGCGGCGATGAAATAGATGGTACCATGAAGGGGGCAAAGAAAGAGGCAGATGAAACGGCATCCAGTGACAATAGCAGCAGCTCAGAATCAGACTCTGGTTCCGAGGAAGAGCCAGATATCACAGAAAGAGACGGCTTGCCGGACTATTTGAAAGATCGCGTATCGAGATTAAAAGCCCTTAGAGAACGAATGGGAAAATCCGGCCAGGATAACAAAAGAGATGTCATCACAGACTTTCAAGAGAAAAAGAAGGATGTCAGCGCAGAGGTACGAGACGAACGAAGGCAAAGGCTCGCAAAAATTATGCAGGCACGAGATGAGTTCGATCAAGAGGGAAAAGACTACGAGAGGAGTAGATTCTGGGAATACTCTGCCGAACGGGTTGAAAAATACAATGAAAAACTCAAAGCCAAGGAGGATAATGTTGATCGTGGATTCACTGACTGGAATCAGGTGACAAAGAAAAAGTACGACAAACTTATAAAAGACTTCAAGCCCAACCTGAATACATATGCTGAAAAGAAGGCATTGGAAGAGAGATTGGGCCATATCAGTGGTAATGGTAGCGAAAAGGGGCCAAATGCCATCTTGGATCCCAGTCTAACGAAAGCCACTGACCAAGCCATTAACAGAGTTGCTGACATGGTCGATAAACAGGAAAAGAAGCGTGACAAATTTTCACGTCGCCGCAAGGCTCCTGACGATGAGGATGTTACATACATTAACAATAGAAATGCCCACTTTAACCGCAAAATTGCGCGTGCGTTTGATAAATATACAAAGGAGATTCGTGATAGTTTCGAACGTGGAACAGCACTTGATTAGTATCAAACTTTTATTTATTTCCATAATATAAATGCTTTTGGCCAACCATAATACAAGTCAAAGTACAAAAAGTCTACTATTGTTAACTCCCATGTTTCCATCATACTAAATATCCAATGTATTGCTTTTTAATACACCATTGACACGAGCTGCATACAGTGCTTAAAATAGAAATTTCAAAATGTCTGAGGCCCTGACAATGTTCATTATAGTCCGCAAAGACTTGGTCAAAGTAAGCTTAAATCGTAGTTAAAAAGTATCTTAAGAAACAGTTTACTACTCATAATATGTATAAAAAAGAATAAGCTTATTTGTTTCATTTTAAAATAAAACAAATATGGATCATAATTTTTGAAGGGTGACTTTTGGTGGCCAACGATTATAGGGGCAATTACAATTGATTAGCAATTGGTCACCCTTCAAAAATAACCACACACATGTACAAATATACATCCACTAAATATCATCATGATATCTTTTTGCCTGCATTTATGTAGAAACTAAACTGGCCACTTGGAAGGCAAGTTATCATTATACACGAAGTTTATCTCATAAATTTGAGCTATTAAATATTTGAATCTATTAGGTCATGCATGCAGATATGCACAGCATTTATATTACAAAGTCAATGAAATATTTTTGATTTATAATTAAGTTTCATTCCCCAATACCTGTTCGCTCACTCTTTGATCCATTTTGTTTCTAAATTTTGTACCAGTGTGGTAGCACAAGCATGCCATTCATCGACTGCTGTCCTGTGGTTATATAAAGATGATCCGCGAGTCAAATCCTATCTTGATAACTATAAAGAAATGCACAAAGTAACCTTAGAGGTAACCTTCCAACGCTTTGTAATTCATTTATTAATCATAAAAGCTGTAATATAGGTTCTAAAATGACAAATGTGAATTCATATATCAACATGTATCTCATTCTATAGGCAAAGAATGAGAGCACGTTGAAAGGTATAAGCGAGAAACTAAAGGAAATCAATATACCCCACCACATGTGGACCGAGCAGCCAGAAAACATATGTACGAGCATAGCAACAATTCCCATTAAAAGATCAGAACTGGGAGATACTCTAAAGAAGCTTTCACTGATGAAATAATTTGGTTTATTATCTTTGTGGCAATAAATATTATATAAATGGCCAGATTTCACAAGGCCTTAGAGACAAAATGATGGGTTCCCAAGAATAGCATATTAAAAGGCCTATGATTGTGCCAAAATCCGAGAAGCCATTCCTGTCTATGTATGATACATCAGGCCCTAGTAAAATCTCTCCAAATAAAAAAGTAAAAATATATTAGTATTCAGAATTAAAAATGAATTTATACGAGAATTGGAGGAAAAGTAAGAGAATTAAGAGGTTTGCAAGAATTAGGTGGAAGTATAGAATGTTGTATAATGAGCGTTGAGGATAGATTATTGGCACATATTAAAATGCGGCGTGTATGGAGATTTATATGTTGTATATATGACAGCGGCGGTGTGGCATCAACTGTAATGGTGGTAATATGGCGGCAATGAGATCAACGTAAAAATGATCGAATAGTGACTATGACAATGGTGTGTAAATAACATTATAGGGGCATGCACTCAAGAAAGAGATGATGGTTGTGGAGATGGTGCAAATGAACGGTGTGTACTGAGCAGCGAAGGAATCGGTTGACTCCTTCTTGCGGACCGTCTTTTATTTGGCGTGGTGTTGCTAACATTGACTTGGTCAAGCCATTCTGGTCGAATTTCCTTTAGCCATGCATCATAGTCAGTGGGGTCATTTATAGTCTTTGTGTTTGTCTCATTTCGCTCCAAAGCTATCAAAGATCTCATTGCAAAGTATGAATACGACCTCTGCTTTTTTGCGGATGGAGATAATTTGCCTGAGGGGAATGTTTCAGAGGCAAGCTTGGTAGGCTCACCAACAGCCGGCTTGGCCGACTGTACTACAGGTGATTGTATCTTGCCCTCTTTGAACTCGGGCGCCAAAGTCGAACCACTACAATTTTCTGTCATGCCTGTTGCTGATTCGTTCATTTCAAGCTTCTTCATCGCAGGGAAGAATTCTTCGGGGTGACTAGCCATTTCCAAGAATATATGTGGACGAATGTTTAGGGTAGGACAGAATATTATTCGAAGGTTGTTAAGGTGCATCATATTTTGCTGTGAAGATTTGTTGACTTTGCAGAGATGGTTCATTAACAGAGACAACATGTTAAAGTTCGACTCTGGGAGCTTGTCAACAAGTTCTTTTAGTTGAGTAGACCACTCTTCCCTTGTGAGTGGAGAATCGGGCGTGACCTTCTTTGTTTCGACAGGCATAGCTAGCTTGGGCACCCCAAGAATCTCTTGAAGACGCTGGCTTTGCTGTTTCTGGCTAGGTGCGAATGAATGTGTTGAATCTGGTGTTGAGGGGCTTGGAAACTGGACTTCCAGCTTGTCAAATTTTTCTTTTAATTCAGTAGTAAGCAAGGGCTCTGGAAGCTCACGCAAGTACATTTTAAGGAGTGTGGCTACAGAATATACATCTGTCTCGACATCGTCAAGGTCAACATCCTCGCCTAAAATAAACAGCTTCTTTATCCTGTTGACAACGCTAGCCGCTCCTGGAATTCTGTATATACCTTGCTCATCCAGACCATGCTTATTAATATACTCTATGCACCTAACAACCACAGGTGGAAGAGGGATAGAGGATGAAAATGGGTATCTTTTTGCAGCCATGGATAACTTCATCCCAAATATAGACCCTTCGACGCTTGGGCCCATATTGGGATTGGTGGTTGAAATTGGGGTGGAGGGCGGTGGTACTCCGGACATATCTGAAAGCGTGGGTCCGGCTGAAAATGGCGAGCTATTAGTGTGTACAACAGAAAATGGTCGTGATATGGCGGACGAGTCCAAAGGTGACTTTGGACTTTTGAGTGATGTTATGTCCCACATTGCTTTAAGCGTGCGTCTGAAAAGCTTTGCCTGTGAGTCGTAGGAAGTAGCGGCGTCTGTGTCCCTGAAGTCACCAAGTGGACTGGGTGTATATATCTGGTTCGTCTGCAAAGAGTTGCTGCGACCAGCAGAAACATGTATGGGTGGGGGTTTATGCTTTGAAGAATTTGTAGTGAGACTATCCGATTTAGATAGCTGTGACTCAGACTGGCACGATGACGATGCAGATGATGCAATGGAGACATGATCAACAGAGTCACTGTCAATGGACATGGTACCACTTCCATTTGATTGTACCTGTACGCCACATTTGCTGGATAGACCATTTAAACCTGCTGGGGGCTTATCAGCATTTGCTATAGAGCCTCCACTAGACATCAGTCCAACTTTACCTAACACCGACCGTGTTTTAAGGCGCCACCCTAGACTTTGACGGCGCCCACTTTCGTTACTGTGCTTTTTGAGGGGTATGGCATAAGGTAGTGGGGGAACTGATTCATCGCCACATGTGTCATTTGTGCTGGGCGTAACGCCTTGTTTAAACATATTCTTTGAGTGTAGTGCAGGGATTGAGCGCGACTTTTGGAGATTCTGCTTGTCATTTGAAAGCGAAGACGATGCATCACCTTGAGAGTGCTTTGTACTGACGCTTGTGGGTGTGCCTGCCTGTGCAGGGAACCTCTCTGAGAAAGCAGATGATGGGGTAGGGAATGGAATAGGTGATGGGGTGTGTGGACCGTCCTCAAGAATAGTGTGGTGCGAAAGGTTTGTGGTCTGGATGTATAGGCGAGGGGAAGGTGCCTCAACAGTTTGACAATTCTTCAGGTATGACTTTGCTGGGGATGGCTTTTCTTTTCTTAGGGGAGATGGAGGGAAGACGGAAGCGTTTGAGTTAAAACGGGGCCTTTCCATAGCCCCAGCATCAACAGATTGACACCTCGCAGTTTTGCTAAAAACCTTTTCAACTGACAAAGTCTTGTGGCCGCGATCGCTACCGGAACTGAAGCTACCAAAGGTATTGCTTGTGGTAGGTCTGGGCTTTGATAGGTCTGTCCTGGAGTCTCTGCTAGAAAGCAAATAACCACTGCTGCTCATGGTGCGGAGGGGCTTTGCTGAAAAGCGGGAAGAAGTTGCGGATTTTGGAGGCGGATAGCACAAAGCCTCCTGAGCGCCAACCTGTGTATTTGACCTGCGGACCTTGCCTTTTAATCGTGCCAACAAATTTGTGGATGTCCGCTCCTCGCTTTTTCTTTGGTCCTGGCCTTTGATTGGTTTGGGCGGATGATCAGTGCCTCTGGACACAAGCGAAGACATGCTGGGCTGGGCTCGCCTCAGAACCTTCCCATGAGTACCAGTACCCAAGGAGGGTGACTTTTTTTGGACAAATTTATCAGGGCTCTCGATAGTTGGCGTCGGAAACCTATCAGATCCTTTTGTAGGAGGCGATGCGGAGGAGCCATCCATTGAAAATGCGCTTTCAGTATAGTCCTTACAGCAGTCACCGCCAGAAATACTTGAGGTGCTGAGCTCTTTGCTGCTGGCCATAGCAGCGGAATCGCCGTATTTCCCGTCAAATGTGGTCGACTGTTTCCCTCTAAGGAAGAAACGGCGGACGCGAGAAAGGCTCTGGCGACGCTGCTTTTGGGTCTTGCCATTGCTGAAAGCTGTAGTGCTGCTGCTTTGAGTGCTAGACACGCTTTCTGGCTGCAAGTAGTTGGACCCAATTCGAGGGGCAGTGTGGAAGGTCTCAGGAATACTCGGAGCATCATTGACATGCACCCAGGTGCTGGGATCTAGAGCATTGGATGTAGACATCGAGCGACGATACCCCATGTAGATTTTGTATGATGCTTAAGATTAATTGGAATATAGTGTTACAGCGGGTGGAAAAGTGAGACCAGCCACCCAGAGTTGAGCAGAAAGACTGGGGGCAGTTAGATAGAGAGGGTCATAAAATGCAAATGGCTTTTAGGGAATATGCGAAACCTAGAATACAGATAGGGTGAAAGAAACTGATTGAAGATGTGCTGCTAGAGAGTGGCGTGTATATAAATGTAAATGTAAATATAAGGGAATAGAGAGAGAGAGAGAGAGAGAGAGAGAGAGAGAGAGAAAGAGAGATGGAGAGCAAGAAATGCACAAGAGGCCGCTAAAGTAAAGGCCAAAGGATGGAGCATAAAAAGAGCAATGCTATTGATACGGCCACTGTGTGACAGCAAGCATCAAAACAAAGCATCAGACCATCATTGCCCAGTTCCCAAATTTGAACGGCCGGTGCTACTGAAAAGTGTCACCGCCATAGTAAAAATATAGCCTATTGCGGGCTACACAACTATATTTGCCAGGCATTTGCGGATGGCAATCTCAACTGTTCAGTACAAATCTCTGTTTCCTACTGCTGGTGCCACCTACTGTCTTCAAGGCCCACTCTGTTAGCACCAGTCCTCCACACCAACAAAGGCATCTGGATATTCTTCAAGAGAAGCACCGGTGGCATGGGATGCTTGGAATGGCACTCTGCAGGCCCACAGTGCACCACAATAGGGCATGTATGCAGATACGGCTTGTTCTCGTATTGATGTGGCTGACGGAGACCTCTCTGGCCAGATTGGCATGGCCTTTCCTACATGCAGCAGGCGCCAGAGGCCTACAATGCCCAGCCCAAAGTCCCAATGACCGCACACTGGGCCTACACTTGTTCAACTGCAAACAAAAATAGATATGCTGGGTGTCACGCCTATCCACAACGCACAATATGACCTTGGCCTTCACTGCTTGCTTGACAACGTCTGCATTGAGCCGCACTTTCAATGGCAGCAGCATCTAGAAAGAAAATCCGGGGTTTGCCATAGCCAAAATAAACATTTTGCTGCCGCCAGCAACAGTAACAAAAGCTGCGAGAAGGCATTAATCGCCATTTTGCAAAGTGGTTGTATGCCGACTTTGGCTTGAACATGGGGCAGAGCTTTAGACTAATGCCCCAGCCTTAGGAGCGGAGGGTAAATCAGCCGGGCTATTAAACAAGAAAATAAACCTCCTGCTTCCAAGTTTTTACCTGTTATTGGCTAAAGCATGATCACTTCTTTGTTGACTTTTGGACCGTTTTTAATGAGCATCGGCCATTCACACACGCACGCCAGGCCACCCCTGATGAACTAATATTTGCTGCCTATAAAGTTTTGACTTTTCGTCATCTATTTTGACTATTTCAGTAATTCATGCCAATCATTACATCAATTGTGGATGACTGGCAGTCTCTATTTGGTGATCTTATGAGTGTTTTTGAAGCTGTGCTCTTTGATGAGTCTGGTGGTCACCAATTTATAAGAAACCTTGCAGTGTTTTCTTTACCAGAACTGTGCGTATAAAGAGTTTATTGCGTATGACTAAAAGTCTGAAGAAAGTGAAAATACAGCAAAGGATAGATGCAAAAAGTACATGAAAGGGCAAGAGAAGAAGTTAGTGGAGGTTCCTATAAGCTGACTAGTGAGGGCGAAATACTATTGTTATCATTGCATTTCCTTTGGAGACCGTCCTCATTAGCACCGCCTTCACGATCAGAGCTTGTAGTTATTGTCCGTATTGTCGTGGTTTTGCAGTCCATGTCAAATGTCGATGCGTTCGATATGTTGTTTGGCACATGGTCGTTTTTGGCTGTAGCAGACGATGACACTGGCCTTGTGCTTGAAATACTGGTGGTGCCCTTTGTCTCAGGGGTTTGAGCAGTGCCGCCAGTCTGAGCATTGATCTTGTTATCCTCTACCGTGCTGCTGGTTCCATTTTCTTGTTGGCTCTGGTGCATCACATTATCTGCAGGGCTGTCTTTGCTATTACTCCCGACTCCTGGTTTAGTGTTCTGTATTTGTACTTGACAATCTGGCCTGGCACTTGTTGATGAGCCGGCATGGGATGATGTCCTGGCGGTCTGGTCCTGCGATCCAGCACTTATTGTGGTATTAGCCTGTGGAGTATCTGCTGCAGGATTTGTTGTTGATGTAGATGATGATGGCCCTTCCATATCTTCTAAACTTTGCCTGATGGCCTCCTGGATAAGGAATTCTTCCAGGTTTTGTCCACCAGATGCTCGCATGGCTGCCAAATAGCTTCCATATTCGCTAGGAATCCGCACTACCTGGCGCACACCACCACGTCTTCCCGACCGCCCGGACCTGCCATTTACAGACTGTATGCCAGGTGTTTGGCTACCAGTGCTACCACTGCCTCTTGAGCGTCTCGCCGCACCCATTTGGCTGGCCCTCTGGGTAGCAGCGGCTAGGACAGCAAATGCTGCATTTCTCCTTTGCTCTTCGCGTTCGCGCTTCTCCTTGGCTGCAGTTAGCTGTTTCAAAAGGTTGGGGCGAATATCATCACTAAATACCACTTGTGGTTCCTGGCCGCTGGCAGTCTTGCTGCGCTGACGTGAGTTCGAGGGCTTGGATTGACTCGTCGTTGGCTGACAAACCTTGACTGCCATGCTAGACACTGAGCTCTTTGCTTTTTTATGTCCAGGTCTCTGCTCCAGTCTTCCTATAACTTCGCGAGGTGGGTAATAGACGATGCCGAAGTCAGGCTCTACACAGTAGGGGCAATGCGCGGGGGAGAGTAACTCATCGTTGCGCTTTATCTGTATAAAGCACTCTGTGCATATCGGCTTGTGGCAGCAGTTTGAATAGTTTATATTTTTCGGGTAATAGAGGAAGCAAATTGGACACTCGACAACCCGCCGGTATAGATTCTTTGCCCAAGCATTGCTATATGAGCTGCTGTCTGACTTGGCGCTGGGTTGCATGAAATCGTCACTGAGTCCGGTGGAGTATGTACTACTATTTTGCACATTTACCCGAAGCGTCTTTTGTGTAGAGCATGGCTGGTGACTAACGGCGGCTGATAGCTTGTTTCCAGCTGCCAGTGTGTTTGTTGACGGAGATCCAAAAGCAGTATTGACATTGCTTCCTTGCGAATAAGCTCCCTTATTGATCTGGGTATCATCTTGGCTGCTGCTATCAATATGAAGCCTGTAGCTCCACCATCCATCATCGTCTGTATCATTAGTACTTTGTATACCTGGACTGTTTGGCGTTTGTGAGTTTTTGGCGAATGGGTCTGGGTCTGGGTCTTCGGAGCCCTTATAGAAGGGAGATAGGAGCCGCTGCATTATTAGCTTCTGGACAATTTTGGCATCAAAGTCCTGAGCATCGCTTGGATATATACCGTTAGGGTGAAATTTCCCCCCATCAAGCGTATGTAGCGGCTTTGTGGATGTATTTCCCATTGGTAGTTATAATATTTAACTGTCTATTAGGAAGGAGAGAGAGAGAGAAATAAATAAGAGGGTGTGAAGTATGCGAGGAATGCTATTGGAGATAAGATAAGGACCCATGGGTTGATGTTTCAGAATTTGTGTTAAGGAACTACTGTGCGTGACCTAACTGATAGATGTGGCGCCTTGCCTCAATTAAGTAGCATACCAGGGTTATGCCGCTAGAGTAGAAAAGTAAAACAGCGGTCCTAACTTGAGCATTTGTAGTGATTCAGTACATACCTTAGAATGTGTTTATTTGCAAAGTTCAAATTTAAGCCGTATGTGTCACTCGAGGTGGAGGTGGTGCTGTTCGGAATAACCTGGGTTTATTTGGTAGATACTACGGGCTATTGGTAAAAGCAAAGTGTGTTCTTGGGCATTCGAATAATGTAATGTATTTATGTGTACGGCCCTGCTGAAAAAGAACCTGTGTAAGAAAAAGAATGTTCCAGTATGCTTGAAATGGGAAACAGTGCACTTTAATACAGATAAAAAAGAATAGTTAGAAATAAAGAGGGGCAAGAGAGTCAACAGAGTTTATAACAAGTATTATACGAATATGCATGCACATTGGCTTGGCACAACTCAGGCATTTAAATGATGACATGCAGCAGCAGCGTGGACATTTCTCTGCCATCAACCTTTGGTTTTTTCCTTTCCGTGCCATGCTAGAACCAGCGCCAGCAGCACAGTTTGACATCTGTGGTTGAGTCTTTTTTTTTGGTTGAGGCCAAGCAGTCTCCCCCGGACCGAGGAGATGGGGCGGGAGAATATACGTATATCTTCGTGCGGAGGTAGTCATTATTTGGAAGACCCCTGCCATCACAATCGTGTGGGAAAGGGGCCGTAATGGCAACTGTGCCTGCTGGGTTGATCCTTAGCCGACCAAACTCCGTTTCCATCCCACTCGGAGTTTTATTTTAGCACTGACCCAGATTGACATAGCCTTCTTGCCGATTTTTGTTACTTCCCAAAAAAAGACATGTCATTCAAGTTCCACAGAATATTTCCAAGCCCTCAGTTGAGATACAGGCCTTTTAGATGGTTGGTAGAGAGATTAACGATAACATCAGTTATAGCCCTGTTCAATTGTATCCATGAGTTATACTCTTTCTTGGCAATGTGAATGACGTTCAAGCAAATATCTACTTGGTGACTTTATTCACGTCATAATTATCAACAGTGTTGTGAAAAAATATCCAGAATTTACAATATGTATGGTAATTTTTGAAGGGTATCGTCTTTTGGTGGATAATGTTCATAAGGGCAATCACAGCCAAATGGAGGTCCAGTTTTACTAGTAAACATCCCCCCTTCAAAAATAATCGCCCATATGGCAGTCTCCCTCAAATGTGTATAAGAATAGCACCTTGTATGTTATCCAATAATCTGTCAAACTCCAGTTAAATTGTATGGCCTGTGTGTTGATTTGCAGGGAATGTATGGGGGTATCAGTAGCTTGTTCCCTTTTGATAGAGAACTTGCAGTATGTAAAGTGGCTTTTTAACATTTCTCACAGCACTCATTCTAATGACAAACGTGTATTGACAACAATAACTAATAAAAACAGTTTCGATTTTTCTATGAATTTTAACGATATAAATATAATGCACCAGTTGTCAAGGCAGAATGGACTAGGCTAACTAGAGCTTGAGCTTGGTGGTAGTGGCTTCAGCAAGTTCCTCGCCGCAAAGGTACAAGTCAAGCTGACCAGACGCAGCCAAGAGGAGGCCAAAGAATGGAGGTGATGGGTTGCGAGGGAGCGTCTGGAGCTCGGGGTGGTACTGTGTGCCTACAAAGTAGGGATGATCCTCGAGCTCGAATATTTCCATACGCTCTCCAGTCTCGGCATCTCGGCCAACAAAATGGAGCCCCTTTTCTTCAAGCTTTGGTACGAGTTCAGGGTTGACCTCGTAGCGATGACGGTGACGCTCGTGAACCTCATTTTGGTTTCCGTACAGCTTGTGGATCTTTGACGACTGAGAGAATTGGTCAGTCTGGAACTTGGTTGGTCTGCTTCCAAGACGCATAGTGCCGCCCATGTTTTCACGATCAATTTCTGGCATGAACACGACGGCAGGGTTAGCGCAGTCAGGATGGAACTCTCTAGACTGAGCGTCAGCCATTCCAATAACATTGCGAGCAAAGTCTATGACTGCAACCTGAAGACCAAGACATACGCCAAGGTAGGGAATCTTGTGCTCACGGGCCCACTTGCTGGCCATGACCTTGCCATCAACGCCACGGCTACCGAACCCGCCGGGCACGAGGATACCGTCTGCGGAACATACCTTTTGCCACGCTTCATGGTAACGAATGGGGTTGCCATGCATCTCTGCCTCTTCAAGGTCGCTCGCCTCGACCCATTGGATCTTGAGGTGACGGTTGCAGTTAAGCGCTGCGTGCTCCAATGCCTTTACCACCGAGGCATATGAGTCTTGCAAGTAGGTATATTTTCCAACAACAGCAATGTTGACGGTTTCTAGCTCGCGAGCACGTCTACCAGCCAACTCGCGCCACTGGTTCCACAAATCCGTTCCTTCTTGACGAATTTCTGAAGGGATGGTGGCGAGATCAAGGTTGAGGCGCTTGATCAGCTGCTCAATCATGCCCTGTTTCTCCAAAACGAGAGGAACGTGGTATAGAGACTCGCAGTCATGGACAGAGAAAACCTGCTTGGTCGAAACTTGACAGAACATGGAGAGCTTGCTCTTGATATCGTCATCGAGCGGGTTGGTGGATCTGCAGGCCAAAAGGTCTGGGGTCAGACCAAGGCCGCGGAGATCACGAACAGAAGACTGGGTTGGCTTGGTCTTTTGCTCGCCGACAGCACCAACAACAGGGACTAGTGAAACATGAATAAGGCAGAAGTTGTCGTGCCCAACGCGGAATTGGAATTGGCGCATGGCCTCGATAAATGGTGCGGATTCTATGTCACCCACGGTGCCACCAAGCTCAACAATGCATACATCGGGGGTACGGCCATGATTGGATGTGGGAACCTTGGCCACACGCTCTACCCAGTCCTGAATGGCATCAGTGATGTGGGGAACAACCTGCACGGTCTTTCCAAGATAATCTCCACGGCGCTCGCGCTCAATGACTTCACGGTATATCTTTCCAGTAGTGATGTTGTTGTCGCGAGAGAGGGTCACTTCCAAATAGCGCTCGTAGTTTCCAAGATCAAGATCCACTTCGCCACCATCGTTAAGGACAAAGACCTCGCCGTGATCAAGAGGCGAGAGCGTGCCGGCATCGATGTTGAGGTATGGGTCGATTTTGATTGAGGTGACAGTAAGACCAAGAGTCTTGAGGAGCAATCCAGCAGAAGAAGCAATGATCCCCTTACCGATTCCTGAGATTACACCACCGCTAACGATAATATACTTGGTCATTGTGGATTATATGTAAAAAATGCTGATAATATATTGAGCTAGGCTTGTATATATATGTATGCAGGAGTACTTGTATTTTGGTAAATAGAGTTGCAGCAGCGATGTGTTGGGCAAACCCTTTTTGTGCAGTCGGATATATGTGGCTTTTGAAGAAGTGGCTCCAGCGCGTAAAGTCAGATACTAGTGCTGACTTTGCCCGTCAATAAAAATAAGGAATAGACGGGAAGGAACATTCAAGGACAGGCTCCTGGGGTATATTTATACCTTTCAAAGAATTTTTCTTTTGAAAATTTTTAGTGTGAACGCTCTTTGAGGTGGCATTTCGGTAATCTGATTTGATCCAAGGACGATCCTCAACGAAAATTGGGTACTTGAGCGAAACTCGCACACCCACTAACTAACTTTGGCAATAGAGTTTGGTTGGAAATGTGTTGTATAATAGTCAAAAAATGAGTTAAAATAACATTCAAGATAACACAAAGATAAGAAAATGTCCTATACTATGTCATGGAAATATGTTTCGTCAGTAACAATTCTGCTGCCGAGAACCTCAACATCAATTCGTAGGTACTGGTTATTGTTCGGCTGCAGAGAAGGCAGTCGCGATGGCTGGCTTGCTGTATTTGCATTGTTTGGTACTGGGGGGTTCGTCTCCCATGGCGGCGTTGCATATTTAGAAGAATCCATCATGTTATCACTGATGGGAGAGTAAAATGAGAGACGAGGGTGCGAATCGCTGGAAGCCGATTTTGATGCAGCACTTGGCAAGGGCTGATTGGAGGGTAGGGTTTTCAATATAGCATGCTGGATGTCAGAGCAGTATATCATACCATATTCATCATTGCATCCCTTGTTAGTCACATGATGGTCTGAGGAAACTTCTTTTTTCTTGCCAGACAGCTTTGATCTAAAGGGAGTCATGAGCTTCTGGATCCATGAGTGGAGAATGGCGCTTTCTTGAGTTATGAACGTGCTGCTCTGTGCTGTGGTATACCCTGTGAAGAGGCTTCGAATGGCCGAACTGGTTGATATGAACTTTTCAAAGGAGTACTTGGATTGAAGACCAAATACTGAGTTGCGGATGCTTGGCGTAGCCACAGAAGACTTGGAATTGTCGGCAGCTTTATCTTGCCTTTTTGATTCGTTGTTTATGGACCTGCGAATGCGCTCTAGCAAAGAGAGTTCATCCTCAGAGCCGTCATCATTGTTGGTCAGGGTTCGTGTGTCATTAGTTATGTCGTATAATAGGCTTTGGACTTCATCCATATCACCACCAGTTCCAGGCAGTGACTTGTAAGCAGAGAATCCAAGACCACCATCAGAATACGATTCAGAGCTGAAGGAGCTCTGGTGGTGGTAGTTTGAGAGCAAGCAAAATATGCCAAATGAGAATATCACAGGAATGAGCATGTTTCCTAGAACACGGTGATTCTTGTGGTTGACAGTACTGTGCATTGAGGGCGGTGTCCATATTTGTTTTGCAGTATTCTTGCTGATGCTTTCTGTGTGACTGCTGCTTTTCACAGGATTGTCGTGTGTAGCCAGCTTGATTTTAAGAGCACTATTCTCTTTGGTTTCTTGGGCCAATTGCTGCTCTAACTCTTGAACCTTCTTTTTTAGTTCTTCGTTTTCTTCGGTGAGTACCTTCACTGTGCTTTCTAGACTTTCAAGGTGCTCGCGTTTGCGTTTTCTTGAGAGTAGAGCGGCTGCTCGATTCTTTATTAACCTGTCCTGACGCTTCTGGGCAGCCGTGATTGGCGGTGCATCAGTGCCAGGTTCTACTTTGATCTTGGCCTCACTGTCCTTTGCAGCATCTGTGACTGTTTTTGGGTTATGATTAGTGCTGCTCTTGGAAAGCAGGGTACTGGGTGCAGGAATAGTATCTGTATCTGTAGCAGCAGTGCCTGTGGTCTTGGTTTGACCCTGGGACGCTATGGATCTTGGTGCTAAATGAGGTAATTGTGCTGACATGGGGTCCTGTGTGGGGGGTGAAATATCAGCTGTTATCGTCATTGCCTCATTGTTATGTATAGAGCCATACTGAAGCTTTGGGTTGAATCCGTGGTTATTGGAACCAAATATACCACTAGGAAGGTTGTACGTGATGCCATTTTGCTGAAGCATCTGGTTAGTATGAGCTGTTGCTCCGCTTTGTTGTGATGACGCTTCAAGAGCATCATGATTGACAAAATTAAGCATCCACTCGTCAATAGCCATAGCACTCGGGTCCTGCTTCTGTTTGGACACGTCCAAAGCAGAGTTCGGTGAACACTGTAAAAGAGTATCAAGTGAAGCAAGCCATGGCAAAGGAATGCTTGGCTGAGGAGATAATGAATTGCTGTTCATTAGCGAAAGGTTGTTAAGGTCCAAGTCGCCAACAGAACTGGATGACCATGAGGGCGAAACGTTCGTGCTCTCTGCCATATCATTTGGAATGTTGTCTGAAACCTGCGCTTGAATTGGTGAGGCTGAAAATGCGCCATTTATATTTGTTGCTGCGCATTGGGCATTTGAGGAATTAAAGGAGGTGGGAAGTCGGCTTTTCTGGTCCCTATTGGACCAGTGGTCATTCATGTCCATAAGCTATTGATTAGTATTCGAGGATAATTATAAAAAGTCAAATTACAAATAAATTCGAAAGCATAAAACCAAATATTCTGAAAACAAGACAAGATTGGTGATTACAGCAGTGTGCTTTGGATTGTGGTTTTGTGGCTTTGGGCCAGTTTAGAATACTGCCAAGAAATGCATTTTACCTGTTGCTACTGAGTGACTGAGTAAAATCATTGGCCAATGAGGCTTTAAAGAATGTAACACTGATCTCGTTCAGAATTTACATTACCTTGCTCATAATGCTATTTTTGGCAATACAGTATTATTTGGTTTTTCAAAAGCTTTTACCCATAAGCTATTAAACAAAGCTTTCGGTCAATATTATCAGCTATTTTATTGTATAGGGTGGAATTTCGCTTCGCATTGGTCATACAATGGCTGTGGGCGGAACCCAGCAAAATATACCATAGATTTGATAAATAATTTACAAGAATTGCAAAGGTCTGATGTGTGTTGTAAAGACGTATTGCTCTTTCAGGGATAGTGTAAAGCTGACTTCCCTCTTGAATGTATGTATTGTTATTATTGTAATTTGATTCTTACCAACTATTGCTTTTTATTATTCCTTCTGCTTGTTTGTGCATGTATTTTTATCTTGATTTTTGAGGAGCCTCTTATGCTTATTAGCTTGTGAAATAAAGCGATAATGCTAATGGACAAATTGATCATGATTTCCCTTATGCTGCAACAGTGTAAGGGTTTTGGAATGTGAATCTTGGACAAGGCCACTAAGTTTTTCAGTAAGTCAATTTATTATGCCTCAAAAAGATCTTGATTCCTGTTGAGCAGCGAATGTTTAAATCAGGGGGTTTCACTTCATAATTGTAGTCGTTATGAAATTTGAAGTTATAAAACTGTGACTCGGTTTTTACTTTGGTCTCAAATGTATGTTCAGGGGTTTTGATGTAATATAACTGTTGAGGCTTTTATCTCTAGCCAACAATCCTTTAGTTATACAACTACATCTCTAAAACATTTGGGCTACATAGGTCGTTTTAAAGACATATTTAACATGTAATATTATTGTATCAACTAACTAAAGTATAAACATCCCAAAATTGCGGCCCTTTAATAGCTGAAATTACCCAACTCAAAAAGAATGCGTTTAAAAAACTAGATATTACAAAAGAACATCATTACAGCAAGTTAGTCACATTTGTTTCTAGAACATACTAATTCTTGAATAATAAAAATTCGCTATGATTTAGTTGGTTGTGCCAAACGACTTCTCAACTGCCTCAACAAGGTCCTTGGCTGCCTTTGAAGCCTTAGATAAGTCGAACTCGAGATCTTTCACACGCTTTTCCAGGGCTTGTGATCTTTCTGCTTCCTGCTTAGCATCATTGCACGTAGATTTGGCAACTTCAAGCTGACGGTTCAAAGCATCGTAATCTTTCTCTTTGGTTTCTAGCAGTAACTTAAGAGACTGTATCTCATCCTTGGTCTTATTATGCTCAAGTTTTTCATCAGCAAGCTTGTTTTCCAATGATTTCACATTTATTGCTGTATCTTCAAGCTGCTTTTCCAAGCTATCCTTTTCCTTATTTACGGCAGCAAATTGTTTTGAAAGTTCTTCGTATTTTCCATTTAACTCTTCTAGATGCTGGATAGCCTTTGAATCCGCAGTAGGCGGAGTAGGAGTAGCGTTATTCTGAGAGCCCGTGCTGGCAGAAACAACGGCCGCACCAGCAGAAGGAGCAGCAGGAGCAGCAGGAGAAATATCTGGAGTGGGGGTGTTATCGGCAGACTTTACGGGCGTAGAGAATGTGTTTGAAACAGAACTATAGCCATTATTGTAAAGCTCTTCCATGCTCATCATGATCGGAGGTCTAGTGACTCCATTGAAATATTCCTCGCTAGTAAGGGCAGGCTTTGGCGCCTGGGTATCTGGGAATATATCAGATTGGAAAGCATCGGACTTGCGCGGAACACGGAATGAGATGGGCTCAATGTAAGTGTTAGTGACCTTATAGAACCTAGCAACTTCGCATTTGGCAACGTTGACACCATACTTGGGCATAGCCCCAAGGCCTCTCTGTGGATCAATGGACTGGTATTCGCTGAGGAAGTAAAGGTCATCGTCTGCATACTCATAATAGCGTATGTTTCCGTCGCCCTTACCACCTACATAGAGCACCTTGCATCCAGGGTCATAGGTGGGCATGAGAAGACCAGCCGATGTATCAACAAACACAGTCTTCAATGGCTTGCTAAGATCCTTGGTATCCCATAGGAAAATCTCACGCTCACTCGTCCTCGAAAAGCCGGTGGTTGCTACGCGGTCGGCATCACCCATCCAAACCACACGGGATCCTTTGATTCCTTGGTGACAGGGACCCTCCTACAGCGGGAAATCAGACATTACCATTGGTTAAAAGCCATAACAATTTTTGGTGCAATAATCAAGAAGACAGATCAACATACCTGGGCAATCTTTCCGGATCGTGGATCTAAGGTACGAATACGCTTGTCGCGGCATGTTGCTACAACAAGGCTACCATCCCAACTCCAGTCAATAGACTGAATAACATCCTTGAAGCCTCTAAGGGTCTCACGCTCAGCGCCGTAGTTTATATCCCAGAGCTTGATGGTCTGATCGTGACTGGACGAGGCAAGAACATTTTCTGCAATTGGGTTAAATCGAACATGGGCGACCTTTCTATTGATCCAGTGTGTTATAAAAGCCATTTGAAACACAATTCTTTTAAGCAATTTATAAATAGATTCTCTTGTGTCTACATACCTCCCATGCCTGTCCAATGTCAAAAGAGGAGTGTCATGGACTTTTCCAGCTTGATCTTCGTCGGCAAGATTATCAGGAACGCGCCATGTCATTATTTTGCTGTCCTCAGCACCAGATGCAACGATGTGGTCATCAAATGGCGAAAACTGGGTATCGATAACTGGCCCACCATGACCGGTGAAAACAGGGAACTCGGTTGAAAGTTTGCCTAAGGAATACCATTTATATAATTCAGGGCTGTTTAAATATTGCGGACTACAACTCATATGTGGCCTGTGTATATACAGACTGCATTTATAAACCTACCTGTTTGGGGCAGAGGTATCACAGTGAACCCACCACCACCACCGGTGTTCCAGTTAACTGCCATAAACAACTAATGTATACATTACTATAAGCGGGTTTCCACTGTTTCTAACAACACAAAATATTTAGCATAGATGTCTTACCGGGTTTAGTGACACATAATTGCTGTCCGTGGCACTGGTGGTGATGCGCAAATTCTCATAGATTGCATCACGCTTTGCGGGCGTACCATAGACATGGCGGTATTTACTAGGACGGACAAAGTTCATTGTTTCCTACACTTGCTCCGTAATGCTAGATGACAACTAATGGACAATTCAAAGTCAGCTATATCCTCCGAATCCCTTAGAAATCACAGAACACACTGAAATTGCACTTACATAAAAAGAAAACCTCAAATATGTGAAATAAAGGAAAGACCTGATGCTACTAGGGATCTTTCGTTAGTACAGTGCTTTAGTGCATAATGCGCTTGGGACTTGATTTTGGTCAAGATCACGGTCTGATTGGTCTTGTTTTAGAAACAGTTTGCTGGTCAAATCTCAAGCTTCTTATGCTACCAATCTCCACGTTAGATGGCTTTATTTTTTAACAGGCCTATTGAAGCATGATGGCCCGAAGCAAAGTGAGGGAGTCATCTTGTACTTTTTGAAAGTCGTGCAAAATAGTGCTTTTTATTGTGAAAATAGGGTTGATATGTGTCTTTCTCTGCCATTCATCCTTGCGCGTAATCAATTCAGCAACACACTCAAAGCTCCAGATGGTACTCGGAAAAATGCCAACTATTTTTCTTTAAATGTTGGTAAATTATGATGTTGACGTGTTAAATGCTACCAAATATCTACAAGCTAGAAAGGCCCGTGTAAACCAAAAAGGCAAGCTATGTGTCCAACAAGATGGTTCATGTTCAAAGGTTAAAGTCAACAAAAAATATCCACCAGCCCATAACATGCTATCTATTCAAATATTTTTTCTTGGTACTTATAACTTGAAAATACAACAATGATCACCAAATGTCACTTTCTTTGAAGGCTTGTCATATCTTTATACATTTGTACTTTTATTATCCTCGCCTATTTGGGTGGAGCATAAACCATCAAGCGAGCTAAAATACACTCTTCACCCTTGGATGAAAATGGCTCCGCCTGCCTCATTGGCCTGTCTAAATTGCGGAGAAAGCTTTGCTTCATTTGGTAGCTACGACACAGACAATGATACGTGTATGGTATGCGGCGCAGTCAACTCGGCTTCATATGGCGCGACCACCTCCAATTTGGTTCCTGATATATATACAAACTATAATAGTTCATCTTTAAAAACACATTCTATAAGCGCTAATGAAACAAGGAGAAAGGGAATAGAAGCGATCCTAAGGGAGACAGAGAGTATTGCCCGTGTACTTGAACTCACTGATCTATGTGACAGAGCTGGAAATATCTTTAATCTAGCTATAAAGAAACTCATTGAGAATGACAGACATTGGCTCTTGGGAAAGAAGGGCAGCATAATGGCTGCGGCTTGTCTGTATATAGCGGCTAGGGAAGAAGGCCGGCCAGTTATGTTTATTTCTCTTGCCGATACTCTTGAGGTGAATGTATTCACGCTGGGAAGAGTCTATAAGCAAATCCTTGGCATAACGAAGTTAACAGTTAAAGAGGCTGATCCGATCGCAATGATCGAGACTCTGAGCGAAAATTTCTTTGACACAATATCCAATACAAACGTAGAGCAGGCAACAAAGTCGGCACCATCATATCGGTTATTTATCGAGAAACTACGAGAATTTTGCAGCAAGACGCATCCAATAAAAGTGGCTGAACTAGGATCAAAGCTCATTTTAATGTGTGGACAAGGCGGAATTACATCCGGTCGCAACACAAACGCAATAGCATGGTCTGTGTTTATAGTTGCGCTCGAAACACTGTTCATTTCGGCCAGTCCAAGTAATACAACGCTTAAAAATGGAGAAAGGAATTACCTTGTCGAGGTTTGCTCGGCGATTGGAAAGGTCAGCAATAGAACTGTCACAACAAGACTCCGGGAGCTTTTAAACATGCTAATCAGCCAAAGCAAAGAGCTCCCATGGCTAAAAAAACTAAAAATCAACTTCAAAAACATTACAAGCTTTTCTGGGGATATCATTGAGTTTTGCTCCCAACTGTCTCCTTACGTCGATTATGTCGCTCCGGTATCGGAGGCCGAAGAGACTTCTTTGGATGATAAGAATGTTCCACACTCGCAACCACCACCATCATCAGCATCTACACTATCGCCACAACTGTCACTATCACTATCCACCTCCCACCAAACATCCTCTCCATCAACAGACCAATGCATTTCGGACGCTATTTCTGAGCAAATGCCCATATCAGACCCGCCAGCATCGCCCAAAAACAACATGGACTTCCTATATTTTAATTTGCTCCCCCCATCGTACATTCGAAGTGAGTCCATGCGCCAAAAACGCACCCAAATGCTTGAAAGCATACATACTGAGGCCTCAAGCCCACAGGTTAATACACAAGAGCTTCCTACCTGCGAAAGCCTTGACCCGGCAGCTATAAATACCATTCTAGAAACCTATCCACCAACCACCCATCCACATCAGCCAGATGCCTTGAAGGCCCCGGATCCTTATCAATTGGACGAAGTGGAGCTTTTAAAATCATTGTTAGATCATGGTGTGGGCTTTGATGCCTTGACATCACTGCCTACCTACACGCTTAAAGACCACCTTTCTTCGATACAGCGCCAAGAACCATTGAGCCAGCGTGATCTTGACAATGAGCCTCTTTCACAAAGAGATATGAGCGATGCCGAGCTTGACCAATATCTTGAGTCAGTGTTCAATGTTTAGGCTTGGCACCGCTTTTTGAGCACTTGAATTTATTTGTGGCATACCTATACACCCTTTAACCCCAATACCATTTTCAGATAGTGACCTCTCATACTATATCAATAAAAAACAGCCTGTGCTCTCAAAAGGTGCTGGCCGTCTCTGGTAGTCCAAACGCAATACATATTGGCATTCAAGCCTGAGGCAAAGTTTGGCCATAGATAGAGCGATCCAAGTCCCCTTCCATTGCAAGAGTGATGTTGACCGCCGATATTAGTACAATGGGTCACCACCAATAGTAATTAATAGTGGCAATTTGATCACAAAGGCTAGTGGGCAGTAAGTTGTATGGGATTCCATTACACGTTTATAGTTGAGTACACACAAGAGACCAAAAATACAAATAGGGGTTTCTATCTTTTAGATTCGGTGCTTTTTCAGCTAATCTTTTTACACATACATATATATATATATATATACATACATACACGATGTCTTTAACAAAATCTGTAGGAGATAGCGCCATGAAAGTTCTTTTTGGTAAGCTTCTGTCTGACATATCAAAGCCGAGCCTAGTAATGAGCAAGCCTGGCTGACAGTTTTGTTCTATATTTGCATGAAGTTGGAGGTGGTGCGGTTGCAGGACTATATGGTTGGCGTATGCAGCTGGCTGGGATACTCACTGGTGTCGTGTGCCGCTCCAACTATCCAAAAGTTAGGGACTCTGGATATAGAATCGAGTCTAAGCGGTGGGGAAACGACGTCTTCAGGCCGGATCGGGTCTTCTCGAGCATAGAAGAGGCAGCCAGGGATGGCCATAGCTATGACTACGTGGTGGTTTCAACAAAGGCTTTGCCAGGTCTAACCAGCCCGGCTGATACCATTGAACCTCTGATAAAGACTAATGATACCAGCATAGTCATCATGCAAAATGGGATTGGTGTTGAAGATCCATTTGTCTCTCGTTTTGTGAACAACCCAATAATCAGCACGGTGAGCTTTGTTGATGTAAAGCAGCCAGAGCACGGGTTCATCAGCCATGGGGTAAACTCGAATTTGATTATTGGTCTGTGCACTGGGCCTGAAAGCAAAGTGGCGGCCGATTTAGCGGCAAGCGCTTTGGATAAGCTGAACACGGCGTGGGGAAAGGCAGATGTCCCATGTATCAAGGCCGAGGACATACAGAGCTATCGCTGGCATAAGGTTGTTTGGAACGCCTCTTTCAACCCCATGTCAGTCATTAGCGGCGGATGCACAAAGAACACCATGGTTGCACATCCATACTTTAGGAAGCTCATCCTTGATGTGATGGAGGAAGTCTGGGATGCAGCAGGCAAGGTTTGCGGGAGGAGCTTCCCACCCAGCGGGGTTTTTGAATCCGCAAAGGCCATGTTTGACCACACAGTCAATGCTCCCACGGATGTCCACCCCTCAATGCTCCTAGACTACATAAACAACCGCCCTATGGAGCACGAGGTTATACTCAAAAACACCATTAGCAAAGCCAAGGCCTGTGGGGCATCGGTCCCAAGGCTAGAAACCATATATGGCCATATCCTCATGCTAGAGCAGCAGAAGCAGAAAAATAATGCAAGTGTAAATGGCAAGTAGCTTGAGCCAGATCCAATAGTCTAGATTTTGATGCATTTTGGAGTAGATTGTGTTTCTCTTTTAAAACAACATTGTTATAAAAGATTCGGTAGACCGAATAAACCTTTTCCACACTAATTCTATTGTGCAAAAACGGACTCATTGTTCGTGTGGACCCTCATTCTTTGCTTGGTTGCAATGGCATTTTATAACAACTATAGCCCCTTTTGTTGGATGAAAGTGGGATATTTCGCCACATATCAAAAGCATTGCGCTGATACACATGAGCCCAGCCTACCCGTCATTTAAAGAATAAGCCAACTTTGTCCAGATCCAGAAAAGCTAGCATACAAACGGTGGGGTGCTTGGAAAACATTGTTGAAGCCCCAGTACTTTGAGTATAGGCGGCTACTAGCATGACGAATGGTCAGGCCACTCTGTACTGATTGGGCTAACGGCACCACTTCCCACCGACCTCCGAAGCTGCCCAAGCCCAATTTTCAAAAGACACTTGGGTGAGGGCATTATAACAAGATCCATGCTCACACACCTCTTTTCCATTGTTGCTCAACACATATAATTTCCAATTATATAGACAGCCGTTCATTTAAGTATAATAGCTGGCCTTGAAGCATTCACGCACACACGCACATACAAATAGGAACACCAGCAGTATAGGCCTAAATGCAAATGCTTGGAACAGAGAGTATCAAAAGTCCTGTGAAGGGGCTCTCATGGAACGAACTGGTGCGCGAGGTTAACGACCATATTAAGACAACCACGTACTATGGAATAGATGAGAAATATGAGGTTAGGAGCGTAGACCCAAAGCACTACTCAATAACGTTTGCGACAGAAATAACCCCAGATCAGGTTGGCCTTTATGGTACTCTAGACGAAGGTTGGGTTGCCACAATGGCAGACAACCTGACTTCAGTAGTGATTGCTACCTACACAGGCCTCCGCCCATCAGTCTCCTCAACATTGTCCGTACACTCCCTGGCAAAGATCCAAAGCAACACGCCAATTGAGATACACTGCTACCTGCAAGACCCAAAGGCCCCAAACCCGCACGCGACGGCCGTTTTCCGTCATCAGGGCGACCCAAAAAAGGTCTATGCCACCGTAAAGCATACAAAATTCTTTAGGGACGACCTTTCTATAGGTAAAAAGCCAGGAGCACTCTAGATTTTTCAAGCCCACCAAAATCATCGACCCTTTTTGTATCCTTCTGTATCAGATATGGTGATGACTTGTTTTAGTAGCAGGGCTGCTTTGTTATTATAATACAACACGCCACCAAGAACAAGTAACCTTATGACTTCAATTTTGTTTCAGTTGACCACAAACCATACACATTTATGCCAGCTTGCAGGCACAAAGTAAAAAGCGAATTCTATAGAAGCTTTTGGTGGGGAAGGCCAGCATTTTGTGTATGAACAAAGGAGGAGGGATGGGGCTCTGGAAAGCACCAAAGCCATGCAGTGTTGAAGGGTATCAGACACTCGTGCAAATGCAAATGTGGTGAATCAGCACAAAATATGCTCTTAAGGCAGGAGAAACTTGTTGCTCACAGGGTTTCACAGAAAAGTGCAGCCAGCCCAGCTGCTCCCCCTTTCACCACAGATGAAGGCTCTTTCAGAGCAAAAGCTCCTGAGCCCAGGTGCCCTTTTCTTACAGCTTCTGTTTGCTACCTTTTTGTCTCCTTTTTTAAAACCCTATTTGAAATGCCCCAGCGACGGCACTTCCTATAAGCCGGTGCATGTATATTTCTATATCGAACACACAAGCAACTTTGTAAGGTAGTATTCTTTTGCTAGAGACCCATTTTACTTGCTGAAATTACCAAGCTCTCAGAGCCCAACATAACACCAGAATATATACGAAACCAGCCCAGCCCTTCGCCTCAGCATATCAACACAACACATAAGAAAGCCATACTCAAGCTCATACCATAGCAATTCAATTCACATAGCTTTCGCGCGCGCGTTAGCCACTAGTCCTCTACACAATGTCTTTTTGCAAAGCAGAGCAATTTCCAACCTACACGCACATAAAAACAACACTACCAGGCTATTCTTTTAGCGCTGCTGCGCCTCCAATAGGCCAGCAGCCAAAGGCCGCGCACAGGGATTCATACGGATACGACCACAAACTGGGGGAGCAGCAGATTTCCGGGAGCAATATAACAGCAGCTTTAGCACAGATATCGCCCAGAAATAGCAGCAATGGCAGCACCGACAACAAGGCGTCAATTGACACCCAACCAGAGCCCCGCATCAAAAGATTATGCCTGCCCCACCATGCTTGTAAAAATAACAGTGAGAAGGAGGATCATGCATCGAGCGGAGTGGTTAGCATGCGAATTGATGCCTTGTTAAACCCAGAATCGAGCATCATCACCAAGCCTGGAGACGGCCGATCGGAGCAAAAAAATGACCTTGATCTAAAGCGCAAGGCCCCCATCTCGCCGCCGGGCAATGATGCTATTGCCAACACTACTGCCAATAGCACGATAGGAGTCAATGCACCAAAGATGTCGTGCTCAAACTATGTGGAAAGCGCAAAAAAGGCTCCTGAGAAGGAAAAGAGCAGGGAGGGGGCTGGCAGTAGCACAGAGTTAGAGCATCTTTATGATATTGCTTGTGCAATCATAGGGGCGACATGGCCTAATCACTCGTCCTCTCAAAAAACCCAGCTATGCACCCTCAATTCGTTTGTCGTAAAGACATTCAGCGCAACAAACCTTGACATGGTCGTCCTCAAGGTGGCCCTATATTACATGCTCCGTATCAAAGAGCCCATCTACAGACATCAGCAGGCAAGGCGCAACCAGTTCCTCGCCAAAAAGTACCAGGAGGCCCTTCCGTCGCCCATATCGCCAACAAGCCCTCGATATGGCGGCGAGGCTGGTGGGTGGCCAGGCCATGGCCTCCTCCCACCACCTTCGCTGCAACAAAGCGGATCCTACTATCAGCAGGAGCGGCCGCAGCCACATGTCATAAGAAAGGCGGCAACAGCCCCCACTCCAATCTCTCCAGAAAGCTTGGCCAGTCTCCGACGCTCGTCACATATGCTCTCGCATGTACCAGGCGGCCCTTTGCCGCAATCGTGCCTGAAGACAACAGGTAGCAGTGTTGTCGGTAAGCCCATCGAGGGCTTGGTAGCCATTAGCGTGGCCAATTCCCCCGCACAAAGAAGCCAGCCACAGTCTTCTGGGCTTAGGCGCTCAGCTTCAGACTCAAAAGCCAAGATGGTTGATGTTACTATGTGTGGGCGCCGGATGTACATAGCGGCGCTGATAGTCGCTTCCAAATTCACTTTGGACCGCACCTATTCCAACAGGGCATGGAACAAGATCACCCGCCTCCACATCAGAGAGATAAACGAGATGGAGAGGGTTTTCATGTCTCTGCTGGACAACAAGCTTGCCATCCAGCTCGATGCTTTCAAGCGCTGGGATGAGATGCTCCCGCACATAACAGTCAGGGACCAGAGACTCATCGTTGACAGTGTGAGCTACCGCAACTCAATGACGAAGTCGTCCTGCGCTGCCAGGCGTTCCAGCTCAGCAGCCACATCGCCAAACCCAGCGCCCCGTAGCAGCAATGCCACGCCGATGGCTCCCAAAACTCTTGGACACAGCAAAGCCCACTCGGCATCCTAGCAGCGCCGGATCCACCGCTTTTTTCTGCTTCTTTCTGAAAATTCAACAAGCCTGTTCCAGCAGTGGTTCCGCTCACTGGACAGGCGGCTGTCTTTTGTGCCGTCTTTGCTGCATACTGCGGTATTCAGGCGGAGTGACTGCCACAACGCATACACACACACACCTATCATAGCAGCTCTGCCATGCAAAGTTTACCAGAATGAGGCCCCATGGCCATCATATTCAGTTACGCCTATCTGGCTGCAAGTCGTTGAGATACTCTCGCTTGCTTGCCCCTCGCACCCTCATCTACTTTCATCACATATCAATGATACGGCTGGTATTTTGGGCTGACTTCGCCCTTTGCAGCGCCACCATTCATTTAATACAGCACCACATATCTTCTTTATTCACACAGTCTGTAAGTTTTCTCCCAGACCTTCCCACTCAAGCCATAGCTGCAATTTTGTACGTTTTATTCTATTCTATTAGTTTCTTTATCTAAGCATCGTCTCTAAATCATCTCTGAGTGGTTAAGTTCCATGTACACGTATGCCCAGTGTGTCCCCTTGTGGCTGTGAAGGCTCTACCCAGTTTCATGGAGGGTGCTTCGGCCAACTCCACTCTTCTCAAATAGTGCGCTTGCTACCATGTGTGGTTGATGGGCCTCAACAAACAAGGTCAGAAGACTCTGCATGCGCCAGAGAAGCGCCCATTGGCTATTAAGCTTATTGGCGACCACATTGAATGTTTCACATCAATCTTTGAGTTCTTTCCAAAGGGTGCAATGCCAAGGCATATTCATGTCGAATTGGAATCACCAACCACTCCTGCTAATTTATCTTATGCCATCGCGCCTTTGATTGCCACTGGCCGTATCGCAGAGGGGTGGGCGGTTATCTGGTAAGGATCATTTTGGGGACACAGGATAGCGCTTTTCTGATAGGCCTGTTTCGTATCGATTCGATCCGGCCCGGAAGAGATGGGGTCTGGTACTCAATAACCTTCCCTGGATCCTAGATATCAATAAGCATGTTTCATTGCTCTGCCGCTAATCTTTTTGATCTGAAGCTGAAAGCAGCCGATAACCGCATGGTCGAGACTACCCGTATCGCTGTACCATCCTTATGCCACTCGGGATGATCCCTATCTCTGGGCATCTTTGCACTCAACACTCACGATTTATCGGATCAGCTCATCAGGGCTTCGTATTTCATTTGGTGGCAGGATTTTCAACTGGCCATGCCATTTTGGTGGGCCATTCCCTCGTGAATATCTAACCACTATTTAAATTGCGTCTTAAGGCGCATGTGTGCAGGCCCCCCACATACCTCAAACAATAGCCAGGTTTTCATAGCCCCTTTCGCCCTTTTTTTTGACAGGCAAATTGTATATATTTATATACTCAAGCCACAGGTCTTACCACACTACTCACACACACACACAAGTTCACCCATCTTTCTTTTCTTTTACTTAATCCGTCGTTTGTGTATAGTATTTTTAACCCTCTTTTTTTTGTGGAGTTGTACTGGTTTCTAGTCCCTACACTATTGATACTGCTCCAACCGTCATCTTCTCCATTTATCATTTCTCAGAACCCACACACTCAAAATGTCTGTCGCTGATATATTGGCAAAGGCTGAGGTTCAGCACGAGCGCCTTAAGCAATCTAACGTTAGCCTCACTCGCTCGGTGCTCTCCCGGTTATCTGTAGTGAACGTCTTGCCACCACGGGAAAAGACCAGCATCAAAAGCGTACACAGCTCTCAGTCCATTGGGCAGCAAAGCGAGGCACCCCAAAGAGTCAAGCACAGACGCATGTCCGGCCTTGTGTTCACCTTCAAGACAACGGTAGAAAAGTCCGACTGCAATGCCTGGAAGACCATGCATGGCGGCTGTGTCGCCTCTCTGTTCAATCTTGCTGGCAAGATCGCGGTTGCCTCTCTCGTTCCTGGTCGTCCCTGTATCACTACCACGGACATTACTATCAATTACATTGCACCAGCAAAGCTTGGATCAGGCATTTATATCCAGTGCGAATGCGTCAAAATGGGTCGCTCTCTCGCTTTCCTTAGCTCCAAGATCTGGGATTCAAGCCATCAGCTTCTCTACTACGCCACTCAGACTGTAGCCATTGAAAACTAGTGCATAAACATGTGAAATCGGCAAAGTACCGCCCGATAGCTTATATCACCGGTTCCCTTTTGGCCATTGAGCATAGATAAAATACATCACTGGACATTGGTTTGTGTGATTCTCCGCGCTTCATTCAAGATAATATGGCCCTTTTACTTTTGTACATATAAAAGCTCTCCATTTCTGTAGAAACAGTTTTCAGATCACCCACATTCTTTTGCTTTTTTAAAGCGGGCTTGTATTTTTTACATTAATAATACATTCAAGTGAATAATAGTAGATATCGACCAAGTTATTCACTCAACTCAAATGTTCGTGCAATGCTTGCTTGCTTGGTCAAGCTGCACACATCACCTTAAGCAAAAATGGATCCTCAGATTTTGGCCCAAAGATCATCACCAACCATTTTATACACAACTCTTGGGGGCCATTTTTACCTATGGTCTTGCGAACTTTGTACATTTAGGCAATTGTTTTTGAGGAGTGGCCATTTAATAATAAATTGTGGTTACCCATTTGGCTCTGATCATCCCTATAATCTTTGACCACCAAAAGATACCCCTTCAAACTTTATGATCTATTTGTGGAGACCATTTAAAATTAATTTACAAAAAATCTGGAAATAAAAAATGGCAGTTACTACTGCTTCTACTACTAGAAAAAATAGAGTGATAAAATATGTGAAACTTATTCTGTAAGATTGTCAAAAAATATTGCCAAAAGCTTCCCAATTTCGTCTTGATAAACAAATGTCTGTCTGCGTAGTACATCATACTGGGACTGAGTTTGTGCGATTTCTTCTTGGATATTTCTTTTTTCTGCCGATATCTATCACAGGTTAAAATGCCACATGTAAGCATATGGTGCGCATAGATAAAGAATAAGTAGGAGGAGACCCATGCTAATGGCTACTTGATGGAGTTATATGCATAAGCATGTAAATATACAAAAGTTTAGGCCAAACACTTACTTTCTGGGCGAGATTGTCCAGATATGCTTTCTTTTCGCTTATTTTCCTCCGTGTAGCTTCTAGTTGCTCTAATGCCTGAATACGGTCCACTTGCAATTTCTTCAAGCGCTCGCTATTGGCTGCACGCTTCTTTTCATGTGTGTTCTCTAATCTTGTCATTCTAATATCCGCATTGGAGTTTGTATATTCGAGTTGCTATTGCAATAATCATTATCGTTGTTGTTATCACTGCACTGTGATGTGATTTTTAAGCCTAGATATTTTGGATGCTGGATCAAAATTTACCTCTTTTGTGACTTTGTGGCCATTAATGTCACTTTCTAGTTGACCAATCGTCTCTCGATTTTGAAGTAGCTTTTGCATCTCTTCTTCCTGTTGCTCGACTACATCCTTGCATTCCTGCATGCTTCTGATAGATGCTTGAATTTCCTGATATAGAGCTTCGAGCATTCCTATCTTACTTGTAAGCTTACGCGATCTCTTCTCATTGTCCAGAAGCTGCTCTCTTGCGCTTGTTATTTGTGCATTTAAATCTACAATGGCTTGTTGGATCTTTTCTGGACTATGGACCACTCTGGCTTTAAGCCTAGTTATTTCAAGCTTCAATTTGTCCGATTCTTCTGTAGAAGTTGCTAGCTTTCCCTCCAGTCGTTCCTTCTCCTCTTTCAAGTCATCTAGTTGCTCCATCAACATCTTCTGATTAGAAATAAGCCCTTCCAATTCCGAACGCAACTCTGCATTCTCTTCTTGTGTCCTTATAACGTCCGATTCCTCCGATTCGCGCTGAAGCCTACAACAATTTTTTATTAATATGTTTAAACCCAACATTCCAAAAATATTCGCCATATATCTCATACTACTTACTTTACATCGTCGATCTTTTCTTTTATTTCTTGGATTTTCGACTGGAGTTGCTCGCTTCTTTGTAATGCTTGCTCCTAATTTTTTCCAGAGTATAAGGATTATTAAGACTTTGGTGTTGGTTCTAAAGAGCTCTCATAACCAATACTTACCCATTTTAGTGTATGCTTTTCAAGAATAGGCATCCGGTCATCCCTGAACATTGCAAAGTTGCAAATACTGCTGAGAATTCGAATCACTCTGTTTCTTTCAGGTTTTAGCATATCACGCAAAGAAAAGTCGTTCATACCGACATCTCTCATCAGTTTGGACCTACAATCATGTATTGGTAGTATATTATAAATAACATAAACAAAATATATTCATGTATTTATTAGCAATGCTTAATGAGCGATATTTCCAACAACTTACATTTGCATATAAAACGATATAATGAATATGTCATCCTCATGGCATTCTGGATAATCTGTAATATCAACCATTTCTACTTCAGTGTTGGAGCCCAGTTGATCCAGCGATACTCCTTTCAGAATAAATAGGAAGGCCTCATACCATTGCTGAACTCTTTGAGGCTGTGGTTTTGTAAAGTCGTCTTCAGTGATTGGAATTTCGAGCTGCTGCATGACTTCAAGTATATCACTCGGCTTTAATACAGGGCAAAAGCCTCCCCCTGCACCTGACATTTTTACTTTTGTTATATGTATGTATGTATGCGTGTGTATGTATGTGAAATTTGAAAGCAAAAAAGAAAGGCGGTTTGTTTTTAAATCTATGCCTTCAAAGACCTTGCTTTATTTACTTTTACAAACATATGATTAATTAGGATTTCATGATTAAATATAATTAACTTTCCATGTGGAATGCCCACATTCTGGGTTTGAGCTTGACTTGTTCACTGTAAACGTAATACCAAACTCTTGTGCTTTTGGTCATCATTTTCTACTTTATACTTCTATTGTATTACAATACCTTTTAGACACAATGTCTGATGATCCTGTAGACGACTTCCTAGCTAGAGAGCGCGAGGCTCTTGGTGAGGATGCAGACTTTTTCCAGAATTCGGCCAGCCTACCTGCCACATCGACTTCACCTGCTGCTGCTGTCGACATGAGCAACAGCATTGATTTTCCGCCCTTTGAAGCCGTTTCAAATGATGTTTCCAATCTAAATCTAAACGAATTGAATTCTACTTCCCCTGTAAATTCCAGTCTCAATGTAGATGGTCGTTCCTCCACAGACTCTCCCTTCAATGTAAGCATTATATGGCTATGCTTGGCTTTCTCCAATGTTATGTAATAGCATTTGCTGATGTTCTATTTATATGGGTTTATAGGGAGGATCCAGCCAAAACGCCCAACTTAATCAACCAAATGACAGCGAGTTTTTGAGGTAAGCAGACTACTATTCTGCCCATTTAATGGCATAGCATAATTGCCTTTGGCTGTGTACTTTTACAAATCAAGTAATGCCCATATTTTCAAGTAAATCATTGCCACGCATAGTTATTGACCCAAATTTCATTTGGCTTATCTATAGTGAATGGAGAGAGAAGCAAAAGCAGGTTGTCGAAGAACGCGATAAGGATTCACAAAAAAGACACGATGAAATCCTTCAGAAGGCCCGTGACGATATTGACAAGTTCTACGATGAGTATAACGAGAAGAAAGAAAAGTCTATCAATGAGAACCGTGCCAACCAAGTTTTGGAATTGCAACAAATAACCACAGGAAATTTGTGGGAGAGAGTTGTTCGCCAAATAGATCTTGCCTCAAAGCATGTGTCTGCTCAGGCTACCGACAACGATTCTGCAAAATCACCCTCCTTCAGTGGATTAAACTCTGGATTTTCGCAAAGCAGAACCCAGTCACCCTTCCCCCAGAGCCGCGGTGCCAGCTCTCTTAATAATGCATCTGACAACACGCTAACTCCAAAGACCAGGGACACAACCAGAATGAGAGAGCTTTTGCAGGACCTAAAGAAAGACCCAAAAGCTCCTGGCGTTGAAGTAAAAAACTAGCTTTATTACGACAGTAGCCACTCATTCACACCCAATAAATGTTTTTTATATCTTTTATTCTTATATTTTCGATTCCAATGTTCTGTTTGGACAATAAATAATTGTCGTATTACTATAAACATATCATAAATGTACTAAAATGAGAAATTTGGTAAATGGCGTTGATTCAGTATTCATCTACACAAGGTTTAGGATACGATGGTAGTCATCAATAACACTGCTAAATGTCTCTTTTAGTTTGTCTTTACACTCTGTGGAGGAAAGTGACGATAGTATATCTGCATTCTGTGCAAACAGGCGCCTCTTGACAGAAAGGCGGTAATTTCTGAACTTCTTTGGATCTGTCTTGTCTAGTGATTTCAATAAACCAATCTCTAAACAGCGAACCAATTGTCGCTATTAAAAACAATAATCCACAAATGTTGAACAAAAATAAACATATAAATTATAGCATTGATATCTATTGAGAGAGCCCCTACATACCTTGCTAAGTTTGTATTCTTTCTGCATCTTGGCAATGGTCTGCCTATCAACAGGAAATTCGAGACCCTCAAAGGCATTCTTTCCAAATAGATATCTCAAGTCGTTTTTATCTCTGAGATCGTCAAACTCTTCTGACGGATCTTCGACGGCAAAATCGATGATGTCGTTGTCGTCTAGGATCATTTGTCTGAGTATATTATACAATTTTGAACCATGTCCTTGTGCTTGGAAAGGAGGTAGGATCAGGAATTGACTTATTCTCGCCCGCGTTTTATCAGGCCAGTGGAAGAATCTGTACATGGTGCAATAGCCTATAAAGCTATAACCCACTTTGCCCTCAAAATCCCATTTTTCGAATACGGTGTATATCCTCCAACGATCATCATCAGTATCAATGAATGTACCGCCTTCGATAAAAAATAGTATAAATGTCTGCACACGGGAATGGAACTCTTTAAATTTGGGGTCCTCGAATGAGTTCTATATGTTCAATACATGAGATATACAAGTTAGAATTATGCAGCATGTTTGTAAAATAGTAGCGATATTTTGCCATCGATGTGTTAAGTGTTGTACCTCATATATTTCGAATGTAGACTCTTCAGAGCTCTCAAGATGATATTCGTAGATCTTCTTTCCAGCGGGTATAAATTGATCTGCATCACTGGCCACTGTCTTTGCAAATTCATCAACATTTTCGAAAATATCTGTATCATAACGTTATATTAGTGGTGATAATGCAAATAATATACAATATTTAATAATTTGGGGGGGGGGAGAGCGTTCCATACCTTTTGATAAAACTTCCCGAATGGGATTATATATGTTATCGGACTTTAGCTTTACTGCCGATGTAGACTCCATATCATCCACTTTCTTGTCGAAACTAATCCTCAAGTTTGTTTTTAGCGAGCCTGCAGCATAGAAAACCTATCACGGTAAAATAGTGTTAAAGATAGGCCAAAAGTAGTTTAGAATAGGCTATGCTGTTTAGTAGTTGTCTATTCTTACATCAATGTTCAATCCTTTATATCCAAAGATCCTCTCCTGTGTTCCATATATTGGGTATGTGAAGGTAGGATGAAATTCCACCAGGTCAATACTATTCATATCTGTACAGGCATCATCCTGGTGGTCTGTAGGCGCACCGCCGTTTTTGTTTTGGTCTAACCTATTTATGGCCTTGGCTATTGCCTCAGGATTATCACCGGATACTATCAAGAGATATACATTTATTAAAGGGATATATGCTGTATAAAACCTTACTTCGATATAGAAAGTGCACTTACCCAATCTAATTCGCACAGCATTGTTTGAATTGGTAACCCATTTCGAAACTGTCTCGGGATTCATTACATCCATTGTGAATAGTAGCGTATGTGTGTACTTTCCCAATAAAGTGTCTAATATTAATATTCACTATATACTTTTGTTGTAAATATAAAAAAGAAACCTGGATTGTTTGAGTTTGGCACTTTTTTCAAACAAAAATGTCAAAATGGGCGCCAACCTCAGTCACCAAAACAACACGTTCAATAATGCCCAATGCATACTTGCTGTTGTCAACCCATAAACCATGCTTTAATAAATTCTAGATGCTTGTATATCTCTCGTTCATAACATGCAAATGGTCTAAAGATTGATATCGCTTGGGAAGGTTTAACGTTTGCGTAGTTTCAATGACGGGAACTGTGTTTTCAGATAAAAGATCATGCAAGACCATCCTAATAGGAACTGGGTCGGCAGGTAAGAATGCATCAGTTGGCTTAAATGCCGCTTTTCTCAAAATGCATTTATAAAAGACAGCCAAATATTTTGACACATCTTGATTGTTTGATCCATATAGCGGCGACTGGTGCTACTCTTGGCTTCAGCATTGCCATTCTAAAAAATCTCCGGCCAGCAGGCAATAGGGCATTTGCTATGGGGCTTAACTGGGCTATCTGTGGCTTTGTTTTCTTTAGTGAGTTCAAGTAAAACTGCCAATAATCTTGCATATGATCCATGATTGTCCACTGACATTATATATACCACTTGCTTCTACTATAGCTACAAGACAAACTTTACTGCTTGAGCAAAAGACAAAGAACATTGATTACAACTTAAATGATTCACAAACTAGAGATGTGGATGAGTTATTTAGCAGCACGGTTGCTGGTGTTTTAACTGGCAGTGTTATTGGCGGAATTACTCGTAAGTTACACTCGATCATACACCAGATCTCTCTCAACTGCTATTTTGGACCTATAATAGTGCACTATAAGGCGCTTTAATGGACTCACAATGTCATTATTAGGAGGACGCGCAGGCCTGTTTTCTGGGGCTGTAGGTCTAGGCGCCACTACTTTTGCTGGTCAATATGTTTACACAAAACTTTACCGTCGACGTCAAGAAATCATTCTGAGTCAAAACCCTCCTCGCACAAACGACTCTGATGAAGTCGCCAACTTACCTCAACAAAAGACACCTGTAAATGACCAAGAGGAGCCAAAGTCACTTGGTGGCAAACTCCGAACCATCCTTACGACAGATCCGCTTACTTATGCGCCCACCTGGTTCCCAATACGCCGTATTCCCAGAGATGAGTATCGATCGATGCTGGAGCAACAAATGTGTGATGTAACTCAGCGCCTTGATTCAATCGAAATTGCTATTCAGCATGTCGATAAGATGGAGCAGGTACTCAAGAAGTCTTTATCAAGCCTAGAGGCCAAGTAAATTTCTACGAGGCCATGGCTTTAAGCTCAATTATGATCGTACTGTTCATTATATGTTTAGAAAGCTTTATATCTTTTTGCAAAAGCTTTATTTTAGATGGTACAAAATAAAAGATGTAAATATATGATCTGGTGTTAATATATTTCCTTGAAAGCATGCCTAATGATTCTTGATCTTTGGTAAAGTTGGGAGAATTGGGTTATTGTGCTTTGATAGCTTTCCAACATATGCCCCGCTAGTAACAGTACTGGCCTGAGTAACTAGCTGCTGGACTCGCTGCTTTTGTGCCAATTCCTCGTTTTGACGGCGTAATTTCTATATATATATATATATATATATTGTATATAAAAGGGTTTCAGCTTCGAAATTATCAGTTCTATATATTATTTTCCTAAAACAGTATAAGCTTGCCTCTTGTGGTGCAGAGAGCACCTTTGGGGCCATTTCTGGTGATGCCGGAGGGCTGAATGGACCCGGAATGCGTTTACCATACGCATCAACGTCATTATTGCTATCATTGATTTTAAAATAACCATAGCCTGCTATATCAATTATTTTACATATAAATTACAAGATCGTGGATCTATTGTTAAAGGTTCTAGGGCTTACTGTAGCGCTCGTAGTCCAGAATCAGCCCAAACCATCTGCCAATATGAATTACCGTCTGTTGGTATAATTGGAACTAGACCACCTGATTGTCTTTCTGCTGGCTGGATTGGAGGGTGGCCATTATTTGGCTGAGAACTATTACCACCATATCCTCTTGGTCCAAGACTCCTAGACTGGCGTGGAGAGGCTGTTGCATGGCCTTTCTCAGTAACTCCAGTATCTCCTTTTTTATTGGGACCACCTGAGCTTAAAGGATATCCGTGGCCAGAGTTTGGGTTATCTCTGTCAATATGCTTAAATCGACCATGAGGACGACCACGCCCAGAAGATTGATAACCGCCTCTATGCATAGTTGAGGTTTAATATAGATTTATTGATGTTGCATATAGGATCGGAAGGTTATAGATAGAGCATCAAAAAGGACAAAAAAACATAGAAGATAGTCCTGATGTAAAATAATAATATTAGATATGCTGTGTGTTCAAATAGTAAAATACAAGGACCTTGTATTATATATGAATTCATTATTTAAAGTAATCGATGCAGAGTTATGGGGTTAAAAACTGCTAAGCTTTCCTTGCTGAGTATCCTCACAACACTGAAGTGTTAATAGTCCTATTAGGGACAATCTTGTGGAATAACCAGACATAACTAGTAAATATAAATTGCAATGGCCGTATTTATTCAATACCAGTAGGCTTATTTAAAAGAAAGATTGTTCAAATTGGTTACATCCTTTGGTGTACTAATTCTTCAATCTTCAGAACCTGCTGTTCTAAAGTCATATTTGTAGTGTCAAGTTCAATAGCGTCATCAGCTTTTCTAAGTGGAGAATGCTTCCTCTTTACATCAGCTTCATCCCTTACTATTATATCCTGAAGGATCTGCTTGTATTCGTCACTTTCCTCCGCTTCCCCTTTTCTAAATTGGCAGTCAGATATGCTATTTTTGCAGCTTTCCAGGTATCTGCGTAAAGCTCTGGCTTTGGAACTCGCAATCAAGAATATTTTCAGGTCAGCAAATGGCAAAACAACAGTGCCAATATCACGACCATCAATAATGAGTCCGCTTTTTCCTCCCAGACTACTAGAAGCATTTACACGACTAGCAAGGCCTCTTTGCTTATTGAGCACTGCCTCCCTTATTTTTGGGTGTTTTGCTACTTCACTGACAGCATTGGTCACATATTTGGATCTTATCTCCCGTCCTATGTCCTCCCCATTCATTATATAAACCATTTCGGGTACACTGATTACCTGTGTGACTTCTTGCGACACCTTTGGTTTGGTAAACATGTCCACTTCCATCAAGTCAACAAGTTTCTTGATCTTAAGGACATTGCTTTCACACCGATCTATCAAGTTATGCCTGATTGCTTGCAGTGTAGCCTAAAATTTTAGATTATGATGTTAAGCTTTGCAAAATAAGTATAGTAAGGGAAAATAATGTCCTACTTACCATTCTATACAGAGACCCCGAGTCTATATAAAGAATGTTGAGCCGATGTGCTAAAATTTTAGCGGTTGTGCCTATATTACCCAATTTCAAATCGTATTAGATAAAAGTGGCTATGAACAATATAATAACGACAGTCTATTTTCCAATAATCCTTGTTTGGTTATAGAGTATGGATATACACCTCTCGGAGATATGGTCTGATTTCACGACACTTTAGGCAAAATGGGCCCCCCAGGAGTTGTATACAAAATGGCTGGTGATTGCACTAAAATCTGGGGGCCCATTT
Organism: Mycoemilia scoparia; assembly: GCA_027575805.1. NCBI lineage: Eukaryota > Fungi > Kickxellomycota > Kickxellomycetes > Kickxellales > Kickxellaceae > Mycoemilia > Mycoemilia scoparia. The sequence goes on along the minus strand of JANBPU010000037.1, from coordinate 576 downwards.
CTACCTACATTATTTTTGATCCCAAGTGAAATATTGCTATATGTGTGGTATACCAATAACCAAAAGATAGCAAGATGCATACTTTTCCCTGATGCAGCCGGCCCATCAATTGCAATTGTGATGTTTCGTGCTTGTAGAAATCTGGCCGGATTTATATGCTTGAATCTATATAAACTAACCATTTTAAACCATGTTGCTTAACTAATTCATATCAATAGAGCATAAAAACGTTAGCTCTGGTTATGCATGATAGCTTATGGTACTAATTTCTAGTGCATAAATGAAACCTAAAATCAATTATTTATGATAATATATTTCATTCTAACAAAAAGTTAAATACCCCGAGAAAAGATAGTATAAATCTGTAAAAATTGCGCTAGTAATATAGTGCTTATACATAACAAGGTATTCAAATGTAGCGAAAACAAAGAGAGCATAAGAAAATGAAATGTTAAAAACGAATATGCAGGAGATTAAAGTGAAAGGCAGAGAGAGAGAGAGAGAGAGAGAGAGAGAGAGAGAGAGACAAGAATAGTCGAGACATTACAAGCCAAGCACAGCCAAAGAAAGGTATGG
>JANBPU010000369.1:0-14501 GCA_027575805.1 Mycoemilia scoparia | reverse complement strand
TAAACTAATAAAAGGTAAATGAGGAATGCAGTCCTCAGCTTCTAATCATGATTGATTCAGAATCACTCTGATCAACTAAAAGTTGTTCAGGGTGATCCTGAATTGTTCAGGATGGAATAATCCTATCTGGGATCATTCAGGACGGACCATGTGGGCTACGGCCCAATGGGGTTTTTATAAAATTGCAGAAATTTTCTTCAGATTAAAGATTTTTACAAAAAGATAGTGCTTGTTTAATGGAGAATGTGTGCAAAAAATGGAGGCATTTGATATAGTACAATTTTGCTCAGTTTTTGATATATGGGTAGCTATTTTTGAAGGGTTAGTCTCTCACTTGGATGCAATTGTGCTTATAATCATTGGCAGCCACCAAAAGGAGGTGTCCTTCAAAAATTATTACCCATATAGATCATAACATTTGAAGTGTACCATTTCCTAATAAAATTTTGTTACAAAAATATATGCCTTTTTGTTCTGGCAGAAAAGTTGTTAAAAATCCATACCAATTTTGTTGCCACTCCATTATCCAAGTATTTTAAAAAAACTAAAATTGGAATCCTTTGAATATTATGCTAAAAGAATATTTTAAAGCCAACAGATAAGCTTCAGAGTATGAATACTATAATAAAATTTTGTAAAAAAGTAGACCAAATATCATATAAAGGCAATTAAGATGATTATTATCTTTTGAACAAAATCCACATTATATATTTTTTAACAAAAAACTGTTACTTTTGGTAAAATTTTCAGTTTTTTTTGTTATCATAGTAAATTTGGATTTACACTATAGCTTTTTAACAAATTACAACAGGTTTGCTTATAGAATCACTCTTTATTGAATGGTATAAATATTGGGTAAATTCCACACATATCCAAGTATCTTTTATCTTTAGAATTCACTTTATCATTTTTCTACCACTTCACTTCTCAGCTTTTCATACCTACCCCCACCCTCCCATATCCAACTTTTCTTCTACTCTTTATTATGAAGAAAAGAGAATATTCATCTGGACCTGGCTTTGAGCCAGGTTCTTGTATTGGTGGACATTCTGGTAATGTTGCTTCAACCTCAAATAGCCAACAGGTTCATAAGAAGGCTACCATTGAAGCCTCAATAGGTCTTGGTCATACTGTGGATATCACTGCATCAACTCAAATTGGCCTCCAGGATTCTATCTCTCCTGTCTCAAGTCTGATAGGTCTATGCAACCCTCTTGGGGTTACCACTTTACCCATGATAGTTCTACAAGCTGCTGAAAATGATCCCACTACTTTGGTTTCAACTGGTCAACAAGACTCTGAAAGTGCTGTGGCTTCAGCTCTACTCATTGGAGAAGATTCTACAGAAAAAAGTAGCCAGGATACAGAAAAATACCAGACCTATATGAAAGTTCTTGAGAGTGGTATACTTTCAACAATTTTCAATACTAAAAGTGTCCAGGACTTACCTAACTTTAGTAATTTTCAACAAAAACTTTGGTATAAGGAAAAAGCTGCAAATCAGGCACCTTTATTAAAAAAGATCAATTCATTCTATGGTTTAGCAGTCCCTAAGCTTAAGCAGGGTGAGCTTCCTTGGAGGTGTTTTTCCCATCAATTAATTGATGGGAAAAAAATACAAGGGAAAAACTTCACAGAGATTTTTATCCACTATTGTGTTTTGATTGTACTTCTTGGCCCTTCCAAATTTTTGCAAATGGTAGAAGGTTCTGAAGAAATTGATGCATTTGATTGTGTATATGCTTGTGACATGATTATTTGTCTTCTTGCCCATAACCATGAGCTTCTTGTTCGGAAGGACTACAAACTAGAAGGCACTGAAATGAAATCTATTCAAGAAGATTTCAAGAAAATCATCATTTGGACTAGTGGGGTCTATTATGCTATCTGTGAATGCTTGGAAAAAGATAAAACTACTTATGAAAAGGCTTTGTTTGTCATGGCAAAGTATATTCATGAGAAAACAAACTGTACACTAAAAGATGAAGAGAAATTTACTGCTGTTAGGAATGTCTTGACTGCCTTCGGATTCATGGCTGAAAATATTCCTAGAGATATTATTGGTTTTGAACAAGCCTAAGATAGTGACTGAATATAATGATAGTATTTGATATACACATGTGTATATTATTTCATATTATATGCTTTTGCTCTGTTCCTTTTTAGCTGTTTTTCTCTCACCTTTTAAATACAAGTGTGTTAGAAACATGCAATGTTCTGAGAAAGTTCTTTGACTGTCATCATCATTGATCCAGTCCATAATCCAGACCTCCAATTTTTTGTGTGGATAATAAACTTAAAAGGCCAGATTTCAAAGGGCTTTGGGCCTAAAGGGTCCCCAAGGATTGCATATAAAATGGTTAGTGATTGGGCCAAAATCAGGGGGGACAACACTACCTACTCTAGATTGAATCGCCTGTGAATTCTCATCATATCATTACATCTCGACTCCAGCAGGCCTACATTTTAGCCGAATCTTGACAGACTATTGGTCATTATCCAGGGTATTATTCTGGTACACCCTCAAAGGAGATTCTGCCATATACCTGTGGGGCTTATCTTTGAACTGTCAATCCTATTGTTCCTTATTGACAACCAGGCAGCAATCTACATTACAAAGGAGGAGGATAGCTTGGGACTCAAAATCAAGCATATCAGTGTCAGTGACAAGGTGTGAAATATCTACACCGCAGAAAACAAATCAACATCAGCCATTACCCCCACCAAATCTTTGTTGCGCCACAACACCATTGCCCGCCTTAGAGATTCGCCATTTTGCTCGCCTCTACTGACGTGGGGGCATATTAGATTTCATAGCCCCTGGGGGCTGTAAAGGTAGAAACGCTGTGACTCAGGAGGAGATCATAGATCCAGCCTATTATACATTCAACTTCTCTATACTGTGTATATGGCAAGATTTCACTAGTGACCGAATGTATGCTAGGCAGAAATGCGCCAAAATGCGAGGACCTACTTTAGCCTACAATACATTTGAACACGAGTGATATTTCATCACATAAAAAGCACAAGCATGCTACAGTCCCTTTCTTTTACAACGGCCCTCCCCACTTTTGCCTCTTTTGTCATTAGATTTCTTAGCATCCATACTTTGATTTTTTATTCAAACTATCCAAACATGGACACTCAACAATGATTTAAATACCCGAATGTTTACAATATTCTTCATCAACGTCATCACTTAAGCCACATAATTCCGCCTTTCAGTCCCCATACCTCTTTGGCTCTCCTTTTGTTAGCTCCCAAAACAATAATATAAGCTAAATAGATATTTTTCTTTTGGCCACACTTCTCTGCTATTCTATATAGTATTTTCTGTAAACTATAATTCCAGGCTTTAATAAGCAACACGCATCTTCCTGCTGCTCTCTATCTCTCGCTCTCTGCAAACAGATATACATACACAGACTTCATCTTATAAATACCTATCCAAAAGGACATTCGAGCTATTTATTTATCTTTAATCTTCTATGCGCATACCTTCCTCTAGACCGCCGGGTGGACCTTGTTGTAGTTGTCATAGCGAAAGAAACAGCAATTCTTGCCTTGCGTATTGGATAAACCCCTTCATGCAGACCTCAAAGCTAACCAAGCTGTTGGTGATTACGACGCTCATCACCGTCACCATGTTTTTGGTGCAGCTTTCAAATGCCATATCCATTCCCGAAAGCATCATCACCCACCACAATGCCAATAACAATATGGATGGCCATGATGGTGAGCAACAGCAGCGAGTAAAATTTCCGACTGGTCTTCCCAACCCAGTAAATGGGCTACCCATGAGGCCCGGCCAGTCCCCCATTTTAGAGCAGTACGCGGGTCTTATAAAGATCAGAGAATGGGACACCCCCGAAGGAAAGAATGTAGGCCACTCTTCAATTTTTTATTGGTATTTTCCAGCCATTACAACCAACAATACCCGTGGTCGTCGGGGAGGAGGATCTAAAGCCCAATCATCACCACATCCTCCGTTGTTGTTATGGATTCAGGGCGGCCCAGGCTCGACTTCAATGATCGGCTTATTTACCGAAATGGGCCCCCTTAAAGTCCACAAAGATGGTACGTTATCTCGACGTAATAGCACCTGGGCTAATGAGTATGACATTCTTTTTGTTGATCAGCCAGTTGGCACCGGGTTTAGTTATGTCCATCCAGCTTATAAAAAAGACTTTTTTGGTCCCAATCAAGAGAAGGTGGATATGGATGTCAACGGAAGACCAAAGGATGACAAACACACATCGTCATCTCCCGGTGAAGAGGTTGATGATGGCTCCAAATTTAACATGACTCATATTGAAAACGTAGTTCGTCAAGTTCGCATGGCTGCCGAAAACATGCCCGAGCCATGGCCAAAGAACTTGGAACCATTCAAACATCTATTGAGCAAAAGATCTGACGATCCTTATGATTTGAAGTATAGTAGTATTCACAGCAACAATCTTCGGCAAATATTCCTTAGCCCAAACCTTCCTGCCCCCACCACAGTTTACAGTCGTCAAAATACTTCATCGACATTCTCTTCGATATGGGAATCTATTGGTTTGGATCCCAAAGACACATCCAAAGATTTCATAAACGGATATCCCACAAACATGAGAGCCGTAGGCAAAGACATGCACACGTTTATGCTAAAATTCTTTGAACTCTATCCTCATCTCCGGTCTCGCGATTTCTACATAACCTCAGAATCATATGGCGGACGATTTGTGCCTGGAATTGCAACATACATTGATCAAGAAAACCACAAACTAGCATCCACTGACGACAAATACATTAACTTCAAAGGAATGGCAGTCGGAAACAGCTGGGTAGATCCACTTTCGCAGCTGCCTGCTCATGGTACTTTAGGTTTTTATAACGGCCTTTTGGGAATGAATGAGGCTGATACCATTGACGTTTTAGCGTTCAGAGCCATAAACCTAACAATCCACAACCAGCTAGCAACTGCTACTGATGCTCGTCTTGATATGTTTGATTATTTCCGAAATGTTACCGGCAGCATTAACTGGTATGATATTCGCAGAAACAACCACCAATACAATAGAAAAATCATGAACGATTTCCTAAATTCGGCTGCAACTAAAAGGTCTCTCAATGTTCCGGATGATGTCAAGAGCTTCAAGGACCCTGGTGTACGTCATTATTTGAAGGAAGATATTATGAGATCTTCTATGCCACTTTATCCACACTTGATTGAACGTTATGGCGTGACGCTGTATCAGGGACAATTTGATTTCCGTGATGGCGTGGTTGGCAATACGGCTTGGATCAATCGATTGCAATGGGAAGGGAGCGATCAATTTAAAGCTGCTAAAAGACAACAATGGTATTTAAAGGATGGTGTTAAAGATCCTAATGCTGATGATGAGGATGATTTTGCAGAAAGACCATTTTTGGCTGGATACCTTCAGAGCGGTGGGAATTTGAATCATTATACTGTTTTGAATGCGGGGCATATGACGCCTGGTGATAATCCTCAAGCATGCCTGGATATCATTCACAAATTGACTAGGTACTAATAATACTGCCGCCATGACAGTTAGTAAAAATAGTATTGATTAGATTTATTTTATTTTATAGCATTGTAAACATTATTTTGCTGTTGCTTAGTAAAGATATCAACTAGAATTTATGTGTATAAATTGCATTTACTCAATAATATAAAAATTATAACATTATAATTCCAATATATACCATTTTTGTATACGTTTACATAAGCACAAATAAATGCTTTGGCGCCTAAACCAATTTTTTAGTAATAGCTATTTTATCCAACACAATATGGGTGATTATTTTTGAAGGGTGAAAGTTCACTAGTAAAACTGGACATCCATTTGGCTGGGATTGCCCCTATAATTGTTTATCCTTCAAAAATTATGATCCATATTGGTAAGAAAGGCAAACACCAAATCTAACTGATGCTAGTCATTTAGTAATTACAGGCACATAAAGAAATGTATTGGAAACTCGATTGCTTTGTCAGAGGCTATACACCACCTTATAGACTGACTTATTCACAGGTTCAGTCCATGATAATATGACACCCAGTAACTCTATACAGATTTATAAATACTGATAATTACAATATATATATATCATTGTATAAAACAAAAGTATAATTTATACAAAAAATAGTTAATAAAAAGATTAAGTGTGAAGTTTAGAATTTTTTCCAGGTTACCATCCGCTAGATAGTGCGGGATCTTTTGATCTTACTACCCAAGGGATAACCCAGAGTACTGCCAATATCATCATTGACACCACAGCTTGGGAGACTGCGTTGACGTTTAAGGCTAGAATTGTCATTTTCGCCCCTTCTGAGTTCACTCCTAAGAGGAGACCAATTCTCACCCAAACAGTCAAAGCCAGTCTCATGGTTGGCCCTAGCAGCCCAATCGCGAGCGGTATTGCTGTTAGTGCTCTCAATACAATCGGGTTCGTCAAAAGACTGCCTCTCAGTTTGGATATACTCAAAGAGGTCTTCCCATTGTACCCTACGTATCCAGGGCCCAGCTTTAGTCGGAGAAGGTGGCAAACTAAAATAACAGCCTGCTGTACATTCTTGCTCACCTAGAATATTTGGTGATGAGAATAGCAGCGGAAGAGACTTTACGGAATGGTGGGAAAGCTGATCATCATCCTCCATTGAATCGGTTTCGTCGGCGAGAGGTTTATTCTCACCCCAACGTTGGTTATACATACGTTCAATGGTGTCTGGGCTGTTACACCTGCCATTTCCCCCATCTTTTAGAACCGGGGCATGGTTGATAGTAGTAGGACGGTGTTTGGGCTGAAATATATAAGGGAACAGCGGAGAATTTGATCTGAGGTTATATCCATCACCGTACCCATCTCTATATCCAGCGTTATATCCGTCAAGATAGCTGAAGTCAAGTTTCTTACTAGATAAACTGTTTCCAGAGTGGTTGGGCTCAAAGGTGCTCTGTCCAACACCATTATCATCGTTATTATTGTCGTTATTACCAAGGAGCCGAGATTGCGATAGGGATGACGATGGCGGAGGGCTGACATTAGTTAGCATACTAACCAGAGGCAGTGGTGGTCTAGTATCTATATAGTTCCTATAGAAGCTATTGCCTTCCATACTCTCGCTGTTGTTGTTGTTGCTGCTGCTGCTACTACTACCGCTAAGGGAACTTTGGAGATGTTCGCTATTCTTGGCTTTTGTGACGTCCGTGTTATTGGCGCTGTTCTTTTGAGTCGACATGGCTAGGAATAAGAAGGTGGATCGCTGAAAGAATATAAGAGTAGTGTAATATATATATAGGTATCAATGTTGATAATGTAGAACATTGCTGTGGTTCTATTCTCCTCTATTTATAATCGTTGCTTTCTCCATCTGCAAAAAAAGATATCCAACTTCCTGATGCTAGAGCTGAAACAAGGTTAGCTTGTTCAAAATGTTTTATTTTCGTGTCAAAGGTGGTTATTTACTACATGGTGTGTGTTGTCTAAAGTTTAACCGGAATCAAAGTCTAGTTGACGCCAAATGTCAAAAGCCTTTAAATGAGAGTGACTATTGATGTCAATCATCAATAGTTAACGCAGCTATACAAATTCATCAGCTAACACATCTTCAAAAAGACACGTACACACACATTTCTAGCAGTCAATTTAGAATACCTTCTTGACGAAAGGAAACTATTAGATCAAAGTATTTTTCAAATGAATTTACTGATGATTAAGCAATACATGCCGTGTCAAAATCCAATAATATCAAATAGAAATGAAGATAGAAGAGATGCCAAAAATGATCTGTGTTATGATTCGGCTCTGTTGATGCTTCTGCTGTTGCTATAATTGAAAATCAGATAACAAAAAGAGAAAAAATTACTCCCGTACTAATAACAAAGCATGTTCACGTACATCATAGTAATCTTTTAGTAACAACACTTAGAAATCTACATTATAATCCAAGGCGTAATAGAATCCAGGTACACCAATTTACCAACCAACTATCCATCATACATAAACTGATCATATTATTATCATTAATTTAGCATTGAAACGAATTCATTTATTTCAGACACATTGAAAAAAAAAGATTAAACTAAATCCAAAACAAGCAAACTTTTAAACTAATATTACTATATTTAACACTATTGCTCTGTATACTTTACGAACCACCATCGCCACTTTGTGTGTTGGCGGTAATAACAACATACATTTGGTGTCATCACAGGAAAAACAGACAGAGAGAGAGAGAGGCTTCTCAGCTTATTATTTAATCATCGTTTTGTGCAAGTACTGGATGATGATGATCATCATCAGCCAAGAAAACTGCTGGACCAAGTATGAGCGAATTTCACAGAAATCGATAACATTGGCCTTTTGAAAATTCAATGCTCATACACCGGTGTATGAATATTATTGGGATGAGTGAATGAGTTGATCCGTCACAATCTCTCTTGTAAATTATCAAAAACCGCCGTAACTCCAGCTTTAAGGAGAAATTTGAATCACCAGAATATCATATTATAACACACGACTTTGCGAATTTTTGTGGTACTACGTCTTTTCTTATGTCACTAATATTGTAGTTGCTGCTGCTGTTGTTGTTGTTGTTGTTGTTGTGGATATTGCTGCTGTGAAGGAGGATACTGATCCTGCTGATGTTGTGGAGGATATGGGGCATAGACAGCACTATTATAAGTCTGCTGCGACTGTGTAAAATGATTCTGGCTCTCAAGTTGCGCGCTAGAAACCCCACCAACACCACTTCCACTATTAAGTGTATATTTGCTTTCGATTCCAGCTCCACTATTTGGCCCAATCCCACCACTACCCACTTCTCCATTAGCAAGCTTAACCGTACTAAACCTCTTCAAAGAACTCCACCACAAAAAGCACAAAGAAGCAAAGGCGAACCACGAAAAGGCAACGGCCGCTTTGTAAGCCTGGCAGTTACTAAACCCTTTGCATGAGCTCTTTCCACCACCAACGGCTCCCGCAATTATGGCAGCAAACCAAAACACGGCAAGAACCGAATTTGTAACGAGGCGGCCCATTCCCGGCTGACTGAGTGGCATTGCGCTAAACAGGGGTCGAAGTTTGGACGAAACATCAAACTGGATTGGAGAGAGGAGTATGGTTATTAGGGTCACGAAAATGTAGTAGGCCGCTTCGCGGTTATAGGTGAAATCTTGCTGGGTCTTTTTGAATTTCGCGACTACTCCGCAGCTGATACAAAACACCAATACGGTTAGAACCATGAAGGCTGCGAAATTTGCAAGGTAAAGTTTGCCTTGGGACGATGATAGTGCTTTCATTGGGATTCGTGATAGAAAACAAATAGATGAATATGCAGATATAAACAGATGTTAAAAGAATAAAAGAATTTTGAAGAGAAGTAAATGGTTGAAACACACACACACACCCCCTCTGGCGCGTCTGAAAAAAAAAAAAGAATTTATACCCGTGTTTTTATCAAGTTGTTATGGGTCATAACTTTTGTTGACCTGCATTTTTATTTGGTTTTTTTTGGCATCTATAAAATGTGGCTTTAATTTCTTGGTCTCTTTGGAGAGGAGGAGATAATAAACAAAACATTGCATCTTTTCATATGGGTACCAACTTTTGAAGGGTGAATAATTATAGGGGCAGCAATCACAGCCAAATGAGCGACTAACCCTTCAAAAATAATTACCCATTTTCATATTCAGATAATGAAAATAATTTGTATTTTAAAAATAAAGAGTATAAGAATTGTAATGACCGACTTATACACTGCTAATAGAAATTTAATTTAAAAAAGACCAACAACTAACTTTACAAGAACACCCTACCTTATTAAATCCACAAGTTCATCACTCTTGGTCATGTTGACCACCGCAATAACTAACACAACTAATATTACTAAAAAACATTCAGAATATAAACAATTATTTCTCAGGACAATATCCAGCAAGAAGTGTTGACTAGATAGCCACGACTGGGTGTGTTGCTATTACTACACTCAACTCATGGTTCCAACTCCAAATATCTAATAAGTCTTATTAGTTTATCACGGAATTTTCATACACCACAAACGCCAATTTTATTAATTTCATAAAATGATAGGAGGATGTTTACTTACCATCGTTGTCATGTTTGAAGGAGAAGGGATAGGTTTTTGGAATACTGGCTTCTTTTTCTTTTTACCTCCCTTCTTTTTATTAACACCATTGGTAGCGGTGCTGTGATTGGTGTTCTTGTTATATTTGCTGGTATTAGTATGACTCTTATTTTTAGGCGCTCTCGATTTAGTTTTATTTGTTTGCATATAGGGATTTGAACATCCAGAACCGCCGCTATATTGATTTGGTGGTGGCCGTGGTATTCCACCACCTCCCATCATCATTTGTGGTGGTGCCCTTTGTCTTCTCTGTTGCTGGTGGCGGTGTTGTTGTTGAGGATGTGGTGGTCGCGGTTGCATTGGGCCACCACTATGGTTATGTGGCATTATATTTCTTTTTTGGAATGGGTTAAAAATCGAATTAGCTGGTACAATGTTTGTGGGTGGTGTGGCGCTTGTAAGTTGTGGTCCATTAGGTCTAACAAACGATGGAGGTAGCGCTACACCATTGCTGCTTCCACCATGCTTATTTCCATTCTTATCGTAGGGTCTACTCGTAGGCGGTAATGAGTGCTGGTTGTTGTTGTTATTCGGATATGCTGGTAACATCATCCCCGAATTCGGATTTGCTGTTGTTGCGGCCACGGCTGCTGCTTCTGCAGCTATACTATAGGCAAAACCAAGGGGGTTTAGTTTCGAAACCGACTCCAGAATCGCATCGGATGCATTTTGATTTCCAACCATATTGACTGTTGGTCCAACTTGGCTGTGGTTTTGGTGAGGATGGTTTTTATTACCTTGAGAATGTGGCCCCCCTCTTCCACCCTGGTGCATATAGTTTCCTCTGTTGGGCATGTGAGGGGCAGCAGTCTGGTGATATCGGCTATCCTCTTCAGACCCCGAATCTGAAATGTAGGCTGGATCGGATTCAGGCTCATACTGATTATCATCATACTCGACATCAGAATAAAAGTCGTACTCGTCGTTAGGCTGATGGGCTTGCATTGCAGTAACATGATGATGATGATTATTATTATTATTACTATTACTATGGCCGTGTGTATTATTAAAAGCCTGTGCGGTGTCGTTTTGACCAAACGAAAATGACAGGTCAGACATATCCTTTGCATAAAGGCTGTTGCTACTTGCTTGTTGAGCGCCTCCTCTATTCTGGTTGTTATTGCGACCATCAGTGCCATTGGCCACATCATCCTGTTCGGAATTTAGTTCAGAAGGCAATGTGGTTGGCGGTAAGCTAGACACAAATCTTGGAATAAACGTAACACCCAAATCATTCTGGAAGGTATTGCTGTAAAAGATCTCTGCCATCTTTTTACGGAACTTGATGACCTCATTCTTAACCTTGAGGATGCTCGACAAAAAGCTCACAGGGGCATTAGGATCTCTAGAATACCTGGTTTTTGGCTTAGAATTATATGATTTATTATTAGGACTGTTCATTGACGATGGCATCTTTCTGTGCTTTTTAGATGAACCCTGCTTCTCCATAACATCCCTTACTGCATACTCTTCATGTAGGGCATATCCAATTGAACGGACTTGGTGGTAAGTGTAAATCGAGTTACACAACAAATCAAAAGCTCCACCAAAGGTACTCCTGATCCTGACTATACCAAACGTTCCCTTCGTCACATCATTTGTTTGGTCATGTGGATCCTCGATTGTAAGCAAATAGGGTTGTCGAGGTTGTAAAAATCCATATTCTCGCTTATCAAAATAAGATCCATTATCAATAACACTTATTCCAACCTTTTCGTAATTAAATCGTTTACCATAAAGTTCAAAAAACTCGCACAGAAGGATACCGAGGTTGGATGCTGGATCAATCTCGTGGCTTTGGATACGGGGATGCATCTGTAGCAAACTAACCAGTAGCAAAACGACGGCATAGGAACTCATACCGCCAGTATAAACTTCATTCATTTCTCTCTGCAACAAGAATTGCTTGATGACCAAAACCATGGCACGCAAACTACCAGGAAACTTCTTTTCGGCAAAATCCTTTACAATATCAGCCGAACCCAGCCCGCTATCAGCATTAACGGAGATATCAATAGCAATATTGGTAATTCTCTCTCTGGTTTTAATGATTGGCACTCTGGCTGATGCAATGACTTCGCAGTTTGTACAAAATCCACACTGCTTGAGGATCTTTGCCATCTTGTACAAAAGTTTGCGAATTCTAACTTTTTCATCATACTCCAGGCACTTAGTTCCAGTTTTTGTATTTGTTATAAGAACCGTAACGTCGATATCACCGGTTGGAAGATACAGCTTAGTGTCAAAGCTACCAAACACCCGGACCACAGCAGTTTTGCCCTCCTTTGGCGAAAATAGTCTATCCATGGCCCTTTGTAGCTTAAGTACCACCCACTCACGGACTTGATGCTCCTCAGCAGTAGGCGATATATACTCGACAAATGCTTCGACTTCCTCATTTAGCATTTTGCATATATCGGGCACCGGGTTTCTGCTGCCCATGCGTCTTCCTCTTGCGTTATTATCTTCACTGCTTATCCCAAGTTTCTTTCTGCCCTCCAACCAGGGAGGCAATGGTTGGCCATCAAAGCAATACTTGTATTCACCATCATTTCTTTTTGGGATCTCAAACACTTTTGACTGCTTCGGTGTTTTCTTTTTATTTTTTCCCTTGGGTGTTTCTTTTGGCTTTTTAGGAGTCTTTTCTGCTACATCTGATGATAGAACGACAACTTCGCCCTCCTCATTGCTTTGTTTACTATTGGCAGCATTTGGCGTGGTGGGAATATTAATAATCTCGCCATCTTCCACTAGCTCTCCTTCTTCACGATCACTTCCCCCAGCGCCATTCTCTCCAACTTTCTTTGTACCATTATGCTCATCAGTCCAATTAAATGAATCGGACATCTGATCCATACTAACCACTGATGAATCAGTCTGCTGTGAAGATATGCTTGAAGATCTTTTCCTCTTACGTTTAACAGCAGCAGCAGCAGCAGCACCTCCTCTTCCTTGTTCTTCTTCTCCATGACTGATAGTGGTGTTGTTGGAAATAGAGCGAGAATATTCCTTTCCAACCTGCTCACGATCGATTATTCCCTCATCACTATTAAAATCGCTGTAATCTTGACTATCATAACTCGAATAACTCTCAGAATCAGATATCGTCACTACTGAACCTTCGTCATTGCTTAAAGAGTGTTCGGACGGTGAAGAAACAAAGCCCACAAAATCAGCACTGTCGTCTATTTCTCCCATATCATATATTAGTCTATCTATAACACAAGAATGGGATGAATTTGGTTTAATTTGTCGAAATTTGCAAGGAAAGTTAACCAGCATAATGAACTAGAAAATAACTTTGAAAATATTGAATTGATAGGTGCATAAGAGTGATGCAAATTACCTTTCTTTTACGAACGATATTATGCTACGTATTCACAATATTTTCTATGCTCTATCTTTTTATTATTTCAGCTATGCGTGTGTGCGTGCGTGCGAGTGAATAGGTATGAAAGAAGCTCAAAATGAATCGAAGCTAAAATACAAATTGACGTAAACCAATCAAATTTTTTACAAGAATGTAAAAAAGAGAAAAAAGGGGTAGAGGGGGGTTTGGCTTGTCCTCAAAAAAGAACAGACAAAAATACAAACCTTGAATATACTTTAGGTAAAAGATAATGAATGATTGATAAAAAAGTCAAAAACGATATTTGGGTCACAAAAAATATTTTATTTTTTCTTCCAATACCAGCCAGCAGCTGTGGTAGTAAATCGCATTTATTAACAGGCATAGCCAACATACAGACAGACCCACACAAAGTAGCAAAATTGGTAATTTGCCATTAGCCAAAACCCAATACAAACCACTCGCCCACTCAAACACACACACAGGTTTCAACCAAAAAAATGATCATGCGTTGAAATCCAATCACATTAATCATCACTGACTGCGGCTGCGTAAATTTGTGTTGTGGCTAATTAGCATTATAGAAAAGATTAGATTATGAAAATAATCAAAGTCCATTACTAAATAATAAAATCCCAGCTGGAATCGAATGCATGGTACATTGAAACATGTCCTCAGATTTTGGCCTAATTATCAAACGATCCGCACGAAGCTCCTAGGAACCAATTTATCTCTAAGGCTTTGCAAAATTTAACCAACCAAAGCTCAGCAACGTTTTACTCTTACTAGTATATTTATATTTACCCGCTTTTACAATAAATGCTTTTAAATATAAAAACAACTTGATTATTCCATGAACATCCTATGCTAATTCAATTAATCATCTGTGCTAATGCAATGACCATATTAAATTTTCAGCCAAAATTATTATTATTATTATTATTATTATTATTATTATTATTATTATTATTATTATTATTATTATTATTATTATTATTA
>JANBPU010000368.1:0-14521 GCA_027575805.1 Mycoemilia scoparia | reverse complement strand
GAGGCTTTCTGTTTATAAGAAATCCCATTAAGGCATATACTAAGCCATATAATAACAGCATATAGAATGATCTCTGTACTCATGGTTTCATGAGATACCATGACATTTCATTAAGAAAATTTATATACTTAAATGTTAACCGTGATTTCTATTGTAGTGTAATATATTATGATCTGATTAAACAGGTGTGTATAGGGCAGATGGGTTTATACCCCTAAAAATCAGATTACTAGATTTGGATGTACTGTTTCTGGTCTACCATCCCAGGGCTGATAATAATCTTGTAGGTAAAAATTTTGGAGATTTTGACTTCATGACCAAAATTTGATGTTTTAGCATTTATTTTTAAATAAACTATTTACCTATGGAAAAAGAGTAAAGTAGTATATAACAGGAGGCCTCTCTCCCATAGGCTGCCTAGATAGAAGACTTTTAGAGTAGGTATTTTAGTAGTACCCTGGCCTGTCAGCCCCTATAGCTGCTCCCTTTTATGCCTCCCCAACTCAACCATTTGATGGCAATAATATTTGACAGACTAGGGTCATCTGGGACAAGCCTCAACTGTTCTGGAAAGTTGTCTCTGAAAGACTTTCATTCTGAACGATTCTTAACTGTTCAAAATGGGAATGCAGGGCAAAACACAAGGGTGCGTGAATAACAGAATAAAAGGATATCATTCAGAATGGTTCTGAATGGGGAAGGGGAAATATGATAAAGGATATCAATTGAAGATCATTCAGAATGATAGTGAATGAGTAGGGAAGATTCTAAATGGGGAACAATAAGGTTTAACTATAACTCTTCAAGTCCTTTCAACCACAACTTTATTTTTGAACAAATAAAAGTATGATTCTATAAAAGGTAATGAAGATAGCGAAACTCTTCATTAAACTAACTAAACTAATAAAAGACAAGTGAGGATTACAATCCTTAGATCATAATCCTGATTGATCCAAAATTACTCTGATCAACTGAAAGTTGGTCAGAGTGATTCTGAATCATTCAGAATGAACTAATTCCATCTGGAATCGTTCAGGGCGGGCCATGTGGGCTATGGCCCAACAGATTCCATTTTGGATCCTATAGTATATACCATATTAGCTACAGCCTAACAACTTTTATTTATTTCTATAAATTACCTTCAACATTTTCTATTAGGACTAATGCATCTATAGTAAAGGAAAGCCCAGTATTTGATAGTTTTTTTATAAACATTGGAAATATCTATTCTTTTGTATTAATTGATCAACAAAACCAACATTTAGAGTGAGATTATACAGAATTATACTTTTTTAAATTTGAAATCAAATTTAAAACAAATAGTTGTTGGTCTATTATTATTGAACTCTAAATTGTATGTTTACAACATAACACAGAAAAGAAAGGAAAAGAAATAAAACACTATAATGTAAAAATAAAAACACATCGTAGTATTATACAAGAAAAAAAGACAATATCTTTAAGCCTTGAGAGTATTTTTACCATTCTTTCTTAATCTACGAATAGTAATGAAATACAAGAGACAACAAACGCACATTGAGCAGAGATAAAGACAACCGGGGAAAATGATAGTATTCCGGTATCTTTGCCTATGATCAAGTTTGTCATAGATGGTGGCTTGGACGGGATTACCAATCAAAATACCAGTACTGGCGAAAAGATACAAAAGACCTACAGTGCTGCCAAGTTTCTCAATACCAAACATGTTACCAACAATGATTGGGTTTGTGCTAACGAATGAACTGCAGAATAGACCGTAAACGACGACATATCCATAAAATACAGACAGGTTGGTTGCGTTGAGCCATATGGCGAGGATGGCGATTCCACTGATCATGTTACTTAGGAGAAGAGTTACGATGGGGCCAATTTTATCGGCCATGATACCTGCGATTACACGACCAACGGCAACCATGACGTTAAATATTAGGAGGAGGTTGGTTGATGAGGCAGGGCTGATTCCGTAGTATTGGGCAGAGGCAGCGATATACATGGTGGGGCCAAAGTATGCCATCTCTAGAAGGAATGTGGCTGCAATGGCTAGATCAAAGCGGACATCTTTGAGAGCATCAAAGTTGAATAGGCGACGACGAAGTTTTGGCTTTTCGGGAGCTTCGGTGACAGGTTCGCCGTTCTGGATTTGTTCCAATTGTTTTTGGTGCAGTTTTTCTTGTTCAATTGCTTTTTGGTGAATTTTTGGAACACGTCTTCTAACAAATGAGCTTGAAATACCAGCAACGCCGAGGATGATGAATCCAGTAATCCTCATGGCCCAGTGGATTCCAACTTTATCAATCATTGCCTGGGTGGCTCTACCAATAAACATGCCACCAACACCGCTTCCGGCCAAGGCGATTCCAGTTGCCAAGCCACGGTATTTTGCAAAATACTGGGATGAAAGAATAATTGAGGGCTGATGGATGAATGAACATCCCAAACCCAGCATGATACCCTGGGCCAAAATCAGCTGGTATGGCTCTTTGCCCAGACTTGACAGCATCATGGCCAGAGTTGCTACAACAGTTCCGATGTATCCGGATAGCCTGGGGCCATAGGAGTCTACAATTACACCAGCAAAGAATGAACCACCCAAGAGACACAGTGAAAACAGAGTTCCGATCCATTGAATTGTTGAGGCGGGAGTATCGGGAAACATCACATTTAGGTAATACGCTTGGTAGGAACCAAAGCCATTGGCTATACCCATACCAAACATTTGCATAAAGAAACAACAGACGACGATCACCCAGCTAAATCCACTGTCGAGAGGAACAATGGGACCTTTGGGGCTTAAAATTCCCAGTTTGCGGTGGAATTTGGATAGCTGGTTTTGAGCTTTTTCCGGATCCTCGGGGTCATCGCTATTATCTGCCGCCAGCCCACTTTGCTGCTGGGGTTGCGACTGTTGTTGCTCATGATGAAGGGTTTGCGGCGATCCATTATTGAGTTTGGCTTTTGCATCGATATTGTCGTTGCTTCCGGTTCTTGTAGGTGCGTTTGTTGAGTTTGGAGATGGAGACGCCAACTCGGGAATAGCAGTGTCGGGCTTCGGGTCCGATGGGGCTGACATTTAGTTTAATGAGTTGATCTTTGGATTACTGCGTTTTCCAATAACGAGAGGCCTGATGTAAAGGGTCAGAGAGAAGAAAATTGGGGCTTTATATTATCTAATAACAAAACTCCGGATATATAGACACAAATATAAAACGATTGGGATATCAACGAGAAAGAGCAATTTTGTATAGTGGTTGGTATGTATGTATGTATGTATGTTTAGAGCTGTGTGCAAGAAGAATAATACGATGATATTATAAAACAATGATTCTATAGAGATGGATAGAGAGTCTGACGACGGCGGTGATGATGACAACGAAAACGATAATGCAGAAAGGATTGGATGTGACAAATATAAAAGAGGATGTTGGTTCTAATAAAACTCTTGTGATTATTGCATTTGGGCGATCGTCTGAATGGATATGTGATATGTTTCGTACAGAAAAATCCTAGAAAAGGAGAATTGCATGCTCTATTTATACTTTTTCGTGCTTGCGAAAGCCCAGCCAAATGTTGCGATATTTTTCTTGAACAAATGGGTTTTTTCTGGCAAGGGGAAATATAAAAGGAGAGACGACGGCGGTGATAGGCAGGGAGTGCGTGCTGAGAGTAACACGGAAAATTATGGTGCCCTGTAAATCCCAACAGCTATGGCTAAAGCAGCGGGTGTCGATGGCAATGACTTCAACGGCGTGTAGGTGTACACCTATACGCCTGCGCTATATAAGCCCAATATGGTATATAGAAGAGGAATGGCATGGAAACGTGTTGGTAACTGTTTGACATGCCAAAGGTTCAGGTTTAGTAATGATAGTGAATTGTGCACCCAAACACACTCGCATAGATGCGCACACACACACACACGCATTTTAGGCAAGCAGGTGGTCAAAAGAGCGGGAAATTTAGTTTTGATCGTTTTTGCATCATGCTGTTTCCCTACCCCTACAGCAACGCTCTGATGATGACCCACATACTGACGAAGCCATTTCCATTTGTCATTGTGCTAAGCCCAGCCAACCCCCTTTCTGTGTCTCTGGTTGTGGTTGTAAATCTCTTGCTGTTCATTTGGGCGCTGGAAAGAAGTCTAAAGAAACCTCTGGCTGATCGAAGTACCGAGAGGTGGATAGAAACTACGTGCCGCCACTACGGGCCACTGCACCACCATTGGAGGCTGAGGTCGTCCAGTTACTGGTTTCTAATTTCTTTCTAGGGGCCCTATTAGCCATGAATAGTAACCGATATTTGTCACTGTAGGAACGCCGAGTTATTTGCCTAACTATTAAGAAAAAATCCAGCCCTTCTTTGCTCCGCAACATCGCGGAGGTTTCTCAAGATGGTTGAAATTCAACAGCCATAACCCTTGCCACCATCCGTGCTAAGCCGCTACTGATTTCTTTGAGTGACTTTGTCGGCCACAACACACACTTTTCATATTAACTGGAATTGCAGTCGCCACCACCAAGGGATTTCTCTGCTTTTGCCGATCCTTTCTGCATTTTTCTCTTATGTCTGGAAGGAATGCTGACTGGTGACTTTGGTTAGGCGCACGTATCATGCGCAGGCAAGGCTTATACATTACAGTAATGTTTTATTGTTATGCCAATATGACAAGGGTCTTGTTGCCCGATTTATCGTCCCCATGCAAGGGTAGCTACTACAACGACAATATGTATGTGTATTATATTGGAACGCTGCGAATCTAACTCCTCTTGCACCACTGCCACGCCGCACGACCTCGCGCAAACTGGTTTGCCATGGCATTAAAGCTTTCCATAATCATGTGTACACCACTGGCACCTTCAATTGATAGAGCCCATCCTTATCATCGCCTGCCATTGTCCTTAACAGCAACCGCCGCATCCAGTGTGGAGTGTAGGCTGACAAGGTCATTTGGCCATATAAGGCTATGGAGGCATGTCTAGGCCATCGTCAGTATTGTGGCCATAAAGCAAGCGCTTATTAAGAATTCGCTATCTTGAAAAGTCGGAATTTTTTTCACAAGAGCCTGGAAAGACAGCCAAATTACCTGTTAGTCCAGCTATATCTCTCACTAAAACCATTCATTATTTGTTTTTGGGTAGTTAGAGTAGTTTCTACTTCTCCACACTACTGTCCAGTATTATCAATCGCACGCTCAAAGGCTCTCTTTCCAACTTGCTAGTTTTTAGCCCTTTCTCACACCAGCAAATCTGTTGGCCTTTTTTGAGTAGCACCGATCCTTTATCAGAAACTTTATAGATTCTACATCTTTTTTGCTGTTGTTACACCGCTCCCTGATATTTTCTACCCAAATGTTTTTCTTTTCGCCTTAACAATAATTCCCGCTAAACCCGTTAGTTACTTTGGTTGTTATTTGGTCAGCCATCTGAATTTTTGCCATGCGGTCTTTCATTCTCGCCTCGCCCCTCCTTCAAGACCTTGTGCACTAAACAAAGGCATCCCAAGCGACGATAATAGTGTCAGCTACAGCAGCAGCAGCAGCAGCATCGCAAATCATAATGATTATTTCACAATAACCTATCACCGCTTTATATCTCTTCAATTGTTGATATTGCGGCTTCTGACTTCGGTTTAGATATCCAGAGAAAAAGTGTATTAGTAAGGATCGTCTCTTGTGGTCTCTTACATTGCACACCGCTGCTACTGACAAGGGTCATTTGACAGATGCTATACATATCATTGCACACTCCCCCCAACATCAGGCCCTTTGTTTCTTGTTTTGTATATTTTCCCCTACGCACAAGATTAAAGACTATTGTTTGTTCCTCAACCACAAATAAAATCGCATACTCTTCTTCCTTGTCATTGTTTCTTATAAATGCAGTAAGCCGGGACTCGGTTTTCGCACTTGCTTCGGTGCTTATTTTTCCGAATTCGATTTTCATGCTGCAAACACATACACACATGCATGCATGCATGCATGCATGCATAAATAAACGAATTATAAGGAAAAATGTATAATTGATTGAAACCCTTGCCTGTCTTCCTTTCCCTTCAGCTTTATAGTTGGTATGTAGGAACTTGGAAATCAGTCAGTCAGTAATTGATTGGGACGATGAGGCTTGCCAAGACAGTTCTTGTACTTGTATTACACTTTTTGGATTTTATCAACTTAGAACAATAGTGACAATAAAGAAGTGGTCACAAATGCATTGGCAAGCTCCTCTTAGCCACAAACACATATACGCACACAGCCTCAAGCAAGCATCTCAATAAAGTTGTTGGATGTACATTGATGGTTGGGGGTTAAACCAATTACTAATAATAAAACCTTTGATGGGATTCTTTGTGGTCGCCTGTAATTTGCAACCAAGTAGGGTAGGATACCTTCACTACATTGTAAAGAATGCAAGGTGTTATAATTGTGTATGGATGGTTGAATGTATTATTATTTTGTGACCTCTCTCATTTACCCCTTTTTGAGAAAGCTATTAGTGAAAGTCTTAATGACAATTGTTTATTCATTAATTCCCAAGAATTCTAGAAAAATTAGGTATATTTTTCCAAAATATGGGTGATTATTTTTGAAGGGTGAAAGTTTACTAGTAAAACTGGACATCCATTTGGCTGTGATTTCCCCTATAATCATTGGTTACCAAAATTTACCCTTCAAAAATTATGATTCATATTAAATGAATGGTGAAATCTGGTCATAATTTTTGCTCTCTCGTTGATTATCCAACTCTATGATTATACTCAATCATATAATCATCATCGTCACTGACAATTGCCACTTCTATTTATGAAATTGACTGGCAGCTATAATCTATTCACATAGAATCTGCTACTAACAAAAACATCTTGGTCTCCACACAGAACTTTACTTTTCGCTTTGCTATATGTATATACCTACCACTCCTGGGGATATTAGCTATAAACTATGAGTCGCATATATAATCAAACCCAGCTAGCTTTTCGGCGAGTCGACCAAAACTTGGTACGTTTTGAGAGAAGCGAAGACATTTCAGATGAAATTCAAGGTAAGCTCTAAATTATGATGAAATTCCTTTTTATATTCCCCCCTTCAGATTAGCTCTTTAAATGTGTGTTGGTGCTTATATTCATTTATAGATAAAATATCAACAGGACTACAAAATGTCCAAACCAAAATTCAGGAGTATACGCAGCATACTAATGCGGAACTCAATGTACAACAAAAACGACAAATGCTAGAGTAAGTAGTATAGTAGCTTGTTATTACTATTATTATCAATGACATTAATCAATATATAGTGTACAGCCAAGTGTATATATATATATATATATATTAACTGCGGTGCTTATTTGTTTATTCTAGTAATATTGGTACTATGAAGACCAGGCTTAGTGAGTATCAAGCACGGCTTCATAGAGCACAAACAGCTATTAAACAAAAGGTAAGTCTTTCATCAATCCATATACATCTTTGTTTTTTACAATTTTAAAAACACTTGTATATTAATAAACTACTATCACTACTTTTACTATTGGATTAGCAACAAGCAGAACAAAATCGACAAGAATTGTTTAAAATCAACGAAGGGATTCGCTCAAGGGTAAGCATGTTTGTTATTCTATAAAGGATTCACGATAATTTTCATGGTATCATCTAATTATTTTTTTAAATTCTTTAACGATAATAATAATAATAATAATAATAATAATAACAATATTGTTATTATTTGTAGCAACAGCACGACACGGCAATATCAATAGGTGATGTAGGCGGCGAAGCAGCCTTTTGGAATCGAAGTGAAGCTGCTGTTGACGGGTTTTTAAACCAAGGAATTTCGGCATTGGAAAACCTACGAGAACAAAAAACTATGTTAAAGGTAGGCTATTTCTAAAAAATTATTAACAGCAATACAGTCATTTGACATTTCACTCATGTTGTGTTATATATTATTGCTGACACATTTACATTTGGTTTATAATATTTATAGAATGCTCGCAAAAATATGTTAAATGTTGGTGGAATATTGGGATTATCAAAAACTGTTATCAGAAATATTGATCGCAGAACTACACAAGACAAATTCATTTTGTTTGGTGGAATGATTGTCGTTGTTTTCTTCATATACTTGATAATTCATTATTTCAGTTAATACTTTTGCCAGTGTTGCCATGTAATTACTAGATATTCGTTTTCAAATAAATATAAATTCTATATTCATGTCGTCCGTGGTAAATAGCAGAAATATAAATGTTTCAATAGAAATACATGGTATAACATGCTTATTGTTAAAGGCCAAAAGTATGTAACTGTATCAGTGCTTGTTGTATTTTAAAGTAGGGAGATTGGCTCTATAAAACTATCATTATAGTAAATATAGAAAGTTTCAAGCATTTTGTAAAACTATATGTTGCAGATATAAGGAATAGGGCTATTTTCATAAGGGGCTACTAATTCCCCTATTCTTCATCCTCATCGTCGCTCAGTTGCAGTTTACGGCGACGTTTAGCACTAGTAGGGACATTGCTCTCATCATCAGGATGCCCCTGTCCATCACTATCTTCATCAGATAAAGCCACATGGGCGTGACCTTTCCTCTTAGGATCTCGACTTGTATGATCATTGTCTAGGTCATCAACTTCTCTATCTGCCTCAAATTCATCTACCGATCCCACTTCTAGTTGCTCATTATCTGAAACAACAAAATCATCTACCTCATCTTCATAATATCTGTCTCTCTGTCTTGCATGCCTTGATACTGCTGGGCCCTGTGACCTTGCGCCATATTGTTGAGATCTATCTTGACGGTTTCCACTGGCGCGCCTCTCAGCATCTGTACCAAGTTCTTCATCAGAATATCCACCTTCATTTCCACCAGCACCTAAATCTTCGTCGTCATAATCATCGTAGTCCTCTTGCTGGTTATACGCCATTCTCTTTTCTTCTCTTTCTTCCTGTAGTCTCTTCAATCTCTCTTGCTTTCTTAGTGCCTTTTCACGCTCCGCCTCTTCCTTTTCAGCCTGCTTAGCCATGAGTTCTGGGTTCTCCATTCCAAAGAACATCTTTGTACCGCTATGATGTGCTGGTTGTGCCTTTGCTGCCCCATTATCGTGCATTTCGCTGATTACATTAAATATGCCACCAGTTCCAAATCGGATTGGTTTCTCTTTGCGTGACAATCCAGATGTTCGACTAAGCGTTGTGACTGGCACTTGACTACTGGCAAGAGACTGGCTAATAACCATACCTGGGCGGGTTTCAAGGACACCGGGTGTAATCCCCCACCGATCATTGAATCTAAAGTGAGTTTGCATAACTTCTTCTTCTTGACTGGTAGCCAAGCCATAGTAATAATGAGGTCCATGGCTGAGCGTATTTGCAACTATTTTAGATCCAGTAGTTTCACTGCCACCATCACTTTGGTCGTATGGCTGAGGAGCTGCCAATGGGTGTGATTCAATATTATGATGTGCTCCACCACCAGTCATTAATGTCAACGACCCATCAGACCATCTAATAACCCGTGTATTAGATTGTCTCTTTATAGCACCAGTTTGTTTTTCTACTACTTTTCTCCACAAAATAGCATTTCGAATACTATCATATGCTTGGTGAATTCTATTGCGAGGTATCTTTTTTCCAGTTTGTAGTTTTTGGTTTAATTCGTGTTCAGCTTCTAATAAATCGACGTGTTTTTCAGGTTCAAATGGTTGGGCTTCTAGCGTCAGACTATTGGGCCAACGGCCAAGTAGAATGTATTTGTTATCATTAGGTTTGACCTTTTTAAGTAATGTTACTTCGGTTTCAAATATTTCTACATCCTTTTGTGGCTGTTCTGGTTCTTCGAAATGTTTATACTCTGATGTACCCAATCCTTCATCATCATCATCATTTTCTTCTTCTTCCTCGGATCCAAATAGCCCTTCATCTTTAATATCAGTAGTACTATGCGCCTCCTCTTCTTCATCGTCGTCATCATCATCGTCTATAATTGCTCTTTTAGCCTTTTTAACATCCCCCTCACGGTCCTGAGACTGGTTCTCTTTTGTTGTACCCAAATTATCATGGTCGTCTGCTTCTTTTTCATCTTCGCCAAATAGCTCATCTAAACCATCTGCTGCTTGTTCATTGTTATCATTAGATGGATTGTTGGAAGCAGTACCAGCCTGGTGTTCATCATCAACATTGCCATGATGATTTCCTAATATTTCGTTGTGGTCAGCTTCTCTCTGGGGTGAATGATCGGAATCTGAGCCAAACAAGTCATCCATATTGTAGGTTTTTTAAAAGCAGATAGTTTGGGAAAATATAATAGTATAAATGAGAATAGACTGGGTTTGTGGATATTGTTAATATACAATTTTGATGATAAACTATGGTATTGTTGATATCTTTGATAATAATTATGGGTTTGGGATTTTATTTAAGTGCTCAATTTATTATTGTTTATAATGCTAATATAAGAATATTTTACTAGTGAACGAATCAATGGTAGGCAGAAATAGGCCCTCAAATTTTGGCCTAGCCATGAGCCATTCCATATGCAACTGTTGGGAACCCTTTTTGCTCAAAGCCTTGTGAACTTTGGCCAAATGCATAAAATTAAGATAATAAAAAATAGGAGCAAACCTATATCAGAGTGACTTGTTCAGAACCATTGGGAATGGTTCATGGTTGATGATTCTCAATTCAAGTGAGTCATGGCCTGACGAAATGTAACTCTTGAGGACTCACTTTTTCTAGATCTTTGTGAAATCTGACCAATTATATAATTGAACATGCAATACAAAAGTTAACTTTATTTTTGACCTAAAGAATTTATTATTACATTTATAAAAATTGCATAATTTCAAAACAAACTATTTGTCCTACCTAATAAGTAACAAAGAAAGCTATAGTACTTAGTTATTGCTGCTGGATACTGTGGCCGAATCAAAGTTGGAATCACTACGAGATGTTGTTGATGATGGATATACTGAGTCCAATCCATCTCGCTCATAAAATAGTACATAGCCTGATCCATATGAAGGTAGATCTCCAAAGTAGTTGTACAACTCTGACTCCTCAATCATCTAAAAATAAACAAAACAGAGATTAGTGGCATGATATGGTAGTCTGGTTAGTTATAATAGCAACAGTTGCGCAGTGGTCAGGAGTGAAATAAACATTGGTTTGAAAATATACCTCAATACAGTCATCATCGAATAGCACCCACTTGTCTTTACTGCGTACAATCGAGATATAATGACCATGGAATGGACCACTAATGACAGTTAAGGGATAAATGAAAGTGTTAGCTGTAATCAAATACATATGATTTAACAATATATAAGGCAAAACTACTACTTACCCTCCAAGATGAATAACGACACCAAATAGATGATATAAGACATCGTCAGCTTCTTCAGCCTAAGCGCCAGTAACAATGATAATGATATAGCTTTAGTTAAGCTATAATATTTTCTTCTGGTACAGTTTTTATGTAATAATTCGCTTACAGTATCAGGAACTCTTAGTTCAGTAGGAAAATTGACTCGGTATGACAGTTTGATATAACGACCTAGTCCCTCATGGTATTTGAATCTTTTAAGGTGAAGAGCCAAAATATTTGGAAGTCGCTTTAAACGCATTCTATGTATACATACAATGGAGCATTTCGTTTAAATCCAGCTCATACAGATATAGCATGTATTTTATATACACGTTAGTAAGAACAGTTACCTTCTTTCGGCTTCTTGTAATCCACCACAGTTGTCGCAAAAGAATTTGTTATTATGACACAGCATTTCGCCTTCAGCAAACTTTGCCAAGCAATTGGTTACGGATGAGTTGTTGTGAATGTCTATAGAAACATCCAAGAATGTCTCATCCCGACTAGTCACATTTTCGCAGGTAATACATTTGGTTTCGTTTGTCAAAAGTCCCTCGAACAAAGATTGGACCCATGTATTGCCAATAAAGTTTGATCCACCTCTTAGTACTATAATATTTGATCAAAGGCACGCAATTTATAATTATATCTATAGTTTCTTACTCATCAATATATACATATATAACAGGCTGAAATTAGTATACTTACTGTTGGAATGGTCAAAGTTGATGTTTTTTTTTCTTTGGATCTCTGCCACGTTTTCAGATATTTCGTTTAGGAGATAGTTCAAAAACTCGTGAGCATCCTGGTGGGCATTGCTTCTAAATAGCTCATTTGATGCCTTGAGTTTTGCTACAAATTTAAGTGGCGTAAGTGTTCCAGATCGCGGTCCTCGATTAGTAATTTCTTGGAACAAATCCTTGAGGACACTAAACATCGATTCTGGGATTCCATATTTGGCCGAACTTGGCATGTTTGCTTTTAATGCCTCACTGACCGCCCCTGCTTGATTATTGGTAGCACCATTGGTACTAGGAGTTGTTGTTGTTGTTGGAGATGTAAGTCCCTGACCATGTTGTTCCCCTGAACTATATGAAGCCACGCTGGTGTTGTTGTTGCTGTTTTGTAATGATATTGTTTGATGTACAGCGACTCCACCACCACTTAGTTTATTTTTACCATTTCGGTTTGCGTCATCTCCATTGGTCACTACACCATTGGATTTGTGATGCAGGTGAAGTGAATGCTTGTTTCCAATTAGTGACTTGTCTTTTCGTAACTTAAATCCACCTGTTATTTTCTTGCTATGACTCTTAGTCAGGTGCGATTTATCGTTGTCTCCGCTACCATTCTTAAACTTTGCTGTTATATTAGAAGAGCTAGCGGGGTTTTCTGAATCGTCATGTTTGCGGGAAGCATCCTTATCAATGTCTGATATACTGCTTCCTGACATCGACATTGGTGGAGATGGCTTATGTGAACCCACACCATTCGATCCGTCTTTTGTGTTGATATTGGTTCCATTCAAGTGTTTTGTGTGTCCATCGTGTCTCTCCTGAGCCTCTGGAAAGTTTTGGACACAATAACGAAATTGTCTGCTGAAATATAATGCCTGTAGAATAGAATTACAGTAACTACACATCCACACCAGAGATTAGTGTAAGTTGTGTTAGAATGGTTGGATCTTTCATCCTCTAATAGTCATTGTGTATGTGCTATTAAGTCGATCCGTTGGCTGAAAGGCATTGCTGTATATATCTGTGAAGGCCTTACCATATATTACCAATCTATAGTTGTATAATAAGAACCGCATCGGGTTATTTTACATTTAAAATACCAATAACAGTCAATTATATATAAAATACAAACACTTACATTAACTAGGCCATAGTATCTATCATCATTATCTGGCCACTGTTCACTATCAACTGTAGTGAGTGTGGCCTATTACAATAAAAGTACCAAGCTGTATGTTAGACATGAGTGTTCTTTCCAAGTTTAATATACTGTGCCATATAGCCTTTATTGAACATATACAC
The DNA here is from genome assembly GCA_027575805.1 of Mycoemilia scoparia. Taxonomy (NCBI): domain Eukaryota; kingdom Fungi; phylum Kickxellomycota; class Kickxellomycetes; order Kickxellales; family Kickxellaceae; genus Mycoemilia; species Mycoemilia scoparia. The sequence continues at coordinate 1,125 of JANBPU010000368.1, read as the reverse complement.
ACGTACCGAATTTGTAGCACCACTGCTCATCCATTTAATAAATGACATTGCGGTGGGTGTTAAATCGCGCTTTCTTTATTTTTATATAATGTGTTTAGTAAATTGTTCTATAAGCAACACAATGGCGAGCTGTAGCGCTGTGGTATGAAGAATAGTAGGTAAAGGTAGGTGTGCTTTTATAAATATGTCAACTATGTAAGGACAAAATATTATTAATATCAGAGGCCACTGAAAATTGTATTTGTAGAAATGTGCCTAAAGCAAGTGAGCTAGCGAGCAAGGAAAGTTAGTCAATAGACATCTAAGGCATGTAGTAGTGTATTAATAGCCATGCATTCTCTTGCCTGCCTATCCACATAATTTGTTCCGTGTTGAGCTCACACAGTGGAAGGGCATGATCACAATGCATGATTAGGATGTACTAATCAGATCGATCCAGCACATCCTCATGGTCCTTTCATTGGTTAGTTGTTAGTGGACAAGGATATCAGATCATTAGGGTGTTGCAAAAAGTGGTTCCTGTGTCACTGCGGCTTTATATCACAATCTATTAGGCATAAATAGTCCCCCAAAAATGATTATTAAAAATTATTATCAAAAACTATAAAAGTATGTACACAGACAGAAAGACAATAGTTAGTATTAATCAGATCAATACCATCAATAGTGCAAAGGTGGGTAGAAATAATCATATCTTCTCTTTACTAAACCTCCCAACTTTAATTCTATTTACTAGAGTTGGCTATTGACCTATACCAAATTGTAGATTACTTGAGAAATAGTAGCCAAAGGGTGGGAATGGGTAGTATTACAAGAATAAAGGTGTAGCAAGATATTACAAGTAATACATAATACTAGTATATTTATACTTGCAATAAATAGATTGTATATTATTCCTAAAACATAGCATAGTCATTATACAAGTTTCTAAAGTAACACGTGAATATTAGACATACTATTATATATTCAAAAACAGGCATAATATAATACATAATGATAGGCCATAACTATTACATTAATATTCCACATAAAGTTAAACTAAACCCATTGACAGACCAGGGTCGTCCGGGATGAGCCTCAACTGTCCTGAAAGTTGTTTTCTGAAAAGACTTTCGTTCAGAACGG
>JANBPU010000367.1:0-14522 GCA_027575805.1 Mycoemilia scoparia | reverse complement strand
AGTAAGTCAGATATAAGAAACAAGTAAACAAAGTTATACTAAACTAAGAGTTATGGGTTGGGTATATTAATGTAACAGATGTATACATTGTCAGAGGGTATGAATGCAATCAGGTAAGGGCCGATCCAGCAATTTGTGAATTTGCTAGCGACTCTTTTCCTCCACTTAGTATTAGAAAGCAGGACTTTCTGTCCAACTTTGAGAGGTTCTTTTCTAATGTTACAGCGGGCATCATAATAAACTTTATTTATTAATCTGGCATCGTCCAGCCTTATCCCAACATACTCACGAAGTCTGCCATTATACATGAGTTGCTTAGCTCTTAGGGCTAATAAGTCCTCTCGACTTTTAACACTGTCCCAATCAAGGCCTATCCAAGTCAGATCAGTCTGATCCATTGGGAGGACACATTCTTGACCATACACAATATGATAGGGAGAGAATCCAGTGGTGCTTCTTGCAGTTACTCTATCTGCCCATAGTACAGCATGGAGGTAACTTGGCCAGTCTTGCCAATCTTCAGTCTCAATAAATCGGCTCATGATTTTCTTCAACTCAGCATGTCCTCGTTCAACCATGCCATTTGTTTCTGGGTGATAGGCAGTTGTAAATTTTAATGTAATCCCATCAGTTTTCGCATGCGATGCTAACCTACTCCACAGCTCTCCTCTATCAGCTATGATCTCACCTGGGATCCCGAAGTGTGAAATAATACTTTCATATAGAAATTTATATACTGTAGCACTTTCTTTATTCTTCAGTGGCTTGGCTTCTACCTAGCCAGATAAGTCATCACGAGCGACGGCAAGTAACCAGTGACCATTTTTACTTTCTGGCCATTCTACTATGTCAAGTCCAATGCGGGAAAATAAAGTTGCTCCAAGGTGTGGCTGAAGTGGACTGAGTTCGTTGTTGTTACTAAATTCTTGACAGGTTTTACAGGTCTTACATGCCTCTTTGGCCATATTGAACATCCCATGCCAATAAAATCTATCTGTCATGGCTCTATAAGTGGCTTTTACACCATGGTGACCAGTGGGATGGCTATCATGGACAGCCCTAGCAATCCTGACCTGCTCATCTTTGTCTAGAATGACTTGTTGAGGTAATGCAGCTTTGTTTTTCCTAAAAAGCAACCCATCGACTATACAAAACTTCATAGCTTTTTCCCATGTTTTTCGCTGTGCTTCCTTAGATAAATCTTGAGGTGGTGAGCCATTTCGTAATAAAAATGCAATATTATACCATTCCGAGTCCTTGGGTATTTTTACTGCAGTTGCTTGTTGCACAGTTTGTAACCCCAAATATTCTTCGTCAGCCTCATCTATAGTGACTTCCCCATTAGGGACCTCATCAGGTATAGTGTCCTGCAAGAGAGTATTCACTTCAAATGTTTCTCTACTAAGCCAATCAGCTACAACGTTGTCATTCCCTTTTATGTGCCTTATTTCGAAATCAAACATTTTTATAAAGGCGATCCAGCGGGAGGCAGTATCATTTGGTAGGTCGGGGTTGTTAATCATCCCTATTACAGGCTTAGCATCTGTCTCTAGAATGAAGTGGCAGCCGTAGACGTAATGACATAGTTTTTTAAACATAATATATATCCCAAATAGTTCTCTTTTTACTTGGGCATATCGGCACTCTCGGTCATTAAATTTATAGCTCTCAAATCTGATACTATATCTTTCTTTATTTTTATCCTCCTGTGCCAGTACAGCTCCAGCTCCTACAGGGCTGGCATCGGTAGTAATTATCAGAGGTCTCTCTGGGATTCCATAAACAGGTGCTCTTAATACAGGCGCAGAGAGGAGTAAGAGTTTGAGTTTTTCAAATGCACTATTTTGATCTTTTCCCCACTCAAATACAGCATTCTTTTTCAGCAAGGAGTATAGAGGTGAAGCTATAGTAGAGAAGTTGGGTATCCAGTTTCGAAAAAAGGAACATGCAGACACAAAGCTTCGGATACCAGTCTCTTTCTTAGGGACAAGTAGGTTAGATATTCGTTCTACTGAGGTCATATCAGGTCTTCTTCCTTCAGGCGTACACTCGTGTCCAAGGATCTTTACATTTCTTACACCGAATTTTGTCTTTACACCACTTATAGTAAGACCAGCAGTTATTAGTGTCTGTAGTACATCCGTCACATCTTTAACATGTCTCTTCACAACCAGTCTGATGCCTTTGCTGTCAGTTTCATTAATATTAGGTACTTCAGAGACTCTTTCACCCAGTACTACTCCATCATCCATGAAGATGCGTACTTTATCTGGGATATAGTCTATGAAGATATGGTGCATTATCCTTTGGAAATGTGCAACAGAATTTGCCCAACCCATAGGAAGCCTAGTCATTCGTAACAGTCCGAGTGGTGTATGTAGTGCAAAGATGTCTCGATCAGCTTCATCTATCAGGAGTTGATCATACCCTGAATAAAGGTCAAACACGGTAAGCAAAACTCTACCAGAAGAGTCTTCTGTGATTTCATCAGAGTTAGGGGGCTTATCTGCATTGCGGATTGTGACTTGATTTACAGGTTGCATGTCCTGTATGAATCTCAGCTTTGTTTTATCTTTCTTTTCTATCATGAACCAACGATTTGCATATGGCCCTATAGAAGGTTCCAAAACCCCAGCTGCTACTTTGGACTTTATTAATTCTATTACCTTTTGGAATATAGGTCTGGGCACAGGATATGGTCGATGATTCCACGGGACATGTTCTATGGTAGGCACTCGGATAGGTGGTTCGGTCTCTGTTCGGAGTAACCCCATTTCGAAATCATCGAAAGCAAAGGCAGCATCAACATTTTTTAAAGATTCTTGAAAATAGGCAATTTCTTCAGGATTTAACCAACCGTCTCCAATTTGTAGAGTATCAAGCCTTTCCTTTGTAAGTCTCCTGTCGATAATGGAGGCTCTTTTTGCTATGGGAAGTATGAGTTGTTGGGACTTATCCAAGGGTTGATTAACAGGAGAAATCTTCTTTGCTACAGTCTTGTATTTGGCCACATCGCAGTTGGTTCCATACTTAGTTTCAATGAGATTGACTTGGTAATCTCCATCTGGCATTTCTTGTTCTATGCTATTATTGATGTATTGTCGTTCTTCGCTTCTTGAGATAGCAGTGCGGAATTTTACTTTAGTATATCCATTGGATATAACATATTGCCTAATCCCATTGCTGTTTTTCTTTACCTCCCAGTCAGAGGTCTCTAAGAATGGTACTCCAAGTAGTAGTTGGTACTTAAATTCATCCATTACAATAGCTGCAGTAGAAAAGGGTGCATCACCAAAAACAACATTGATCTCAGGAGCGAGACTGTGGCAGCAATTAGTATTATTTCCTGCATCGATCATTTGTACTCCTTCATGTGGAACATAGGGTATTCCCACTGATTGAAGCCATGATCTGTCAGCTATATTCATTTCAGAGCCTGGGTCGATAACTACGATGGTAGGGCTTCCATTTATTGTGGCTTTAACTCGTACAGCTTTGGCAACATAAGGGAGTATGGGTGGTGTAGTCCCAGTAGTGTGAGTGACTTCTGGTTGTTCAACTAGAATATTGTTTATATATTCAACAGCATCAGTATTAGGAATCCGTTTCCTAGTTGTAATTGATTTTATGAATTTTCTTCCTTCATCGCTCATCCCAAGGAAGTTTAGTATTGGCATAGTGACACTGGCTTGAGACATGGCCTTTTCAATAGGTTGTTGCATTGGAGGCATTTCAACTTGAGATCGGACTTTGTAAGCTGGTTTATGTTTTGGTACATCATTAGTGGTAGTAACCATACTTTCGGGCGTCCCTGTTACTCTGGCCCTCTTAACTTCTGGGATTCCATTATTGTTACCAGATCTAGCACGTTTCTCTGCTGCATCAACGTTTCCACAAGTTATAGGCTCGACAGCATTTTGGTCATCCCAATCTTCAAAATTGGCTTCGATAATGTTTACTTTATGAATTTTCTTTAGATTTTGTAGTGTGCATGCTCTTAACCCCTTTTTTCCATAAACGGGTCTCAGTTTTTCACCATTAGGTAGGAATAGGCCATTTTCCTTTCTTACAATTATACCTTTTTGCAGATCAGTGTCAATAAGGGAGCACATGTTCATTCTATGGTTATCTTCCCCGCAATAGTAACAAAAGGGTTGTGTAGGTCTTGGTTTGCTTATGTCTGTAGTAGTTTCACGTTTTTCAATCAGCAATGAAAGTCTTTCCAGCTGTTTAGTAATATCTGTCATATTATAACCCTCATATTGTCGATCTTTTATTGGGTTTATACCATGTGTCTCGTTGATTGATGGCTTTTCAAATGGATCTTTTGGATCTTCTGTGTTTAGGACTTTCTTGCGTAGTTGTACGGCCCATTTTGGTCTGCTAGTGTATTCGTTGGCATATTTAAGTACTTTCTCAAAGATTATATCTGGGGTCTCTTTCCCTGAGAAGGATGGATATAGGTCTTTAACCCATAGAGGATCAATGAAGTTAAGGAATTTTTCAATTTTTGTATCATTTGACCAAGAGTTTACATCCTTGAGGATCCATTGGAGCTGTTTGATCTGCGCTATGGCCTTTTCAGGGCGAAAGGGGATCCTCAGGAAGGATTCAGCGATAGTGGCTGAATCCATAGTATCAGTTTCATCGGTAGTGAATATATTTAGGAACTCTGTTTTTATTGCTTCCCAAGTGGTATTTTCGTTATTCTTTATTTGGCGAAGGATGAGTTTTTCAGTCCTGGGCAAGAAGTCAGGTAGGTTATTGACCCATTCTTGTTTGGGTACTGCTACAGAGGTCATAAAGGCTTCGAAAGCCCAGAAGAATTCCTTTGCTGAATCAGCATCAAACATTGGGGGACGAGGAACCATCATGGCAACCCCCCCACGTTGGGCGCCATCTGTATTGTGATGGCTCGAGGGGGTTCCTGAGCCTTTTGATCTGAGAGGGGTAGCCACGGCTTTCTCACCCTGAGTATCAGAGAGATCCATAGAAGAAACTTTAGAGGCCATAATAGCAGCGTAATAAGTATCAGCAACAGTCACAACAGTAAGTATATCAGCACAGTAAGTAAGGTGAAAATCAGTAAGTCATATATTTTTCTTATTATAACGGCCATTAGCCCAGAGTATTTATATAAAAAGGATGTTATCAAAATATAATATTATTCCTATAGTGCTGACGTATTATGAACCCTTTTTGATGAGGATCTTTATATCATGGGAAGGTAAAGGCAAGAATAAAGGCAAAGATAAGGACACAAAGGCAACAAAGGAGCAAAGTGTAAATCATAACGAAACCATACTCTTCATGAAAACTCATTTATGTCATGGATATGGGATTTTCTATGACATTTGTTATGTTATCTTGAACTCACTTGAGGTAGAAACAATAGTATCACTAGCAGCTTTCTTAGAAGACATAGTAAGGCAGTAAAACAGTAATCAGTAACGGTAAAACAGTAAATAATCAGTAGAAAAACTTAACAGTATAAGCATATAGTTTATTTAAATTGGGGGGGGGGCAGTATTTATAGGTTTTAAAGTGTGTGTAAAATAAACTATCAGTAAAAGTAAATAAAGAAACCCTCTTTGTGCTTTGGCACAAAGACAAAAGTATAAAGAAAATAAACAACAGATGTTGTTTATTTATGAAATTGATTATTAGGCATAAAAATAGAGATTTTCATGACAGGCTTTCCCCTATCAATTGGAGGTAAAATATATAATAATTGAAGGCAAGAATTGATATTCTCAATAGAACTGATCAATCAGGATTCAGCCGTCATTCTATTAAAGCTCTTCAGTCTGCTGCCTGATACTTTCCCCTTTCTAATAGTCCCGTCCAGTTCTGCAAGGTGATATACATTTGGGTCAGGTATATAGGCAATTCTGAAAGGTCCGATCCATCTATCTGTGAACTTATGTGCAACCTGCTTCCTCCATTTAGAATTTGAGAGTAATACATAGTCTCCTACTTGCAATGGTTCCTTCCTAACATTCGGCCTCATATTGTAATATACTTTGCTCAGCATCCTAGAATCATCTAGATTTAATCTGACTCTTTCTCTTAGTCTAACATTATACATCAGCTGTAGCGACCTAGCAGTTAACAGATCCTCTGTGCTCTTGACTTTGTGCCAGTCTATTCCAATCCATGAGACATTATGCTGATCCATTGGTAAGACACACTCCATTCCATATACTATCCTATAGGGCGAATATCCAGTAGTAGATCTTGTAGTAATTCTGTCCGCCCAGAGAACAGCATGTAAATATCTAGGCCAGTTGTCCCAGTCTTTATTTTGTATTAGTCTTGCCATAATCTTTTTCAATTCAGCATGACCTCATTCCACCATTCCATTTGTCTGTGGGTGGTAAGCAGTGGTAAACTTTAGTGTAATGCCATCAGTCTTTGCATATGACGCCAAGTGTCCCCAGAGCTCTCCTCTATCAGCTATTATCTCCCCGGGAATACCAAATCGGGCTATCACATGTTCATATAGGAATCGATATACAGTCCTTGCCTCTTTATTCTTCAGAGGTTTAGCTTCGACCCACCCTGAGAGGTCATCCCTGGCTACTGCAAGTAACCAGTATCCATCTTTTGATTCTGGCCATTCTACTAGATCAATTCCTACCCTTGAAAATAGGGTCAATCCTAGGTGAGGTTGTAGTGGTTCAAGTTCTATATTATTTGAATTCTTCTGGCATACTTCGCAGGTTTTGGTTACCTCTTTGGCCATAGTCCACATTCCCTTCCAGAAGAATCGGTCCTTTAGTGCTCTGTATGTAGCCTTTTCACCCCTATGTCCCGTTGGGTGACCATGATGTATTGCTTTAGTAATTCGAAGCTGTTCTTGAGGATCATCAATAACCCTCTGTGGTAGTGCGGCCTTGTTTCTTTTGAATAATAATCCTTCAACTATACAGTAGTCTTTTGCTTTAGTCCATAGTGCAGCTCGTTCTTGTCTGGTTAATATGGGATCAGGCTGCCCATTCGTCAACAAATATACCAGTTGATACCATTCAGAATCTTTCTTGATATTTGCAGCAACAGCTTGCTTCAATGTATCTAGTCCAAGGTATTCATCGCCAGCCTCATCTAAAGTAACTATGCCATCTGCTGTATTCCCATAGAAAGTTAAAATATTTACATCACATACTTCGCGACTAAGCCAATCTGCCACTACATTATTTACTCCTTTGATATGATGGATTTCAAAATCAAAGAGTTTGATGAAGCTAATCCAATGAGAGGCAGTATCATTAGGTAAATCAGGATTGTTAATCATGCCTATGATTGGCTTTGCATCTGTCTCAAGGATGAAGTGACACCCATAGACATAATGGCGAAGCTTTTTCAACATGATATATACTCCATATAGCTCGCATTTTATTTGTGCATATCTTGTCTCCCTTTCATTATATTTATAACTCTCAAACCTTATGCAGTATCTTTCCCCGTTTACATCATCCTGGGATAACATAGCACCAGCCCCAGATGGGCTTGCATCTGTTGTTATTATCAACAGCCTATTCTCATCAGTGTAATCAGGTGAGCGAAGTACAGGGGCTTCTATTAGCTTTTCTTTCAGCAATTCATAGGCATCCTGCTGTTCCTTTCCCCATTCGAATTTTGCATTTTTCTTTAACAGGGCATATAAGGGCGTCGCAATAGTGGAGAAGTTTGGAATCCATATGCGAAAAAATGAACATGCTGATACAAAACTTCTCACTCCAGTATCATTTCGGGGTACAGGTGCGTTCATTATATTACATACAGCTTTATCATTTGGTCGTCGTCCTTCAGGTGAACACTCATGTCCAAGTATGTCTACTACTCTAACACCAAACTTTGTCTTTTCTCCTGAAATAGTCAATCCAGCTGATATCAAGGTGTTCAAAACCTCTACAACTTGGGCAACATGGTTCTTTACAACAGTGCGAATTCCATCTTCTTCAGCATCTTCATCCAGTACTTCTGATCTCTTTTCCCCTAATATAACTCCATCGTCCATGAAGATTCGTACAGTATCAGGTATGTATTTTATAAACACTTTGTGCATTATTCATTGGAAGTGGGCTACAGACACTATGGCAATAGACAACGACAAAATCGTTGGTTCCAACGACTTTATCGTTTTTTGAGATTTTCATAGTTTTTGCATACAAATTCACATAAATCTTACAATAAAAATATTTACTTCTTGATATGACAAAAATGTGATAAAGTTAAAAATGGTATTTATTAATGAGAATACTATAATAAGCTTGAAACGACACTAACAAACTAGGTATTTTATATCAACATATTTACTATTAGAAGCACATACCATCCTAGGCCATATGACATATATTCTACCATTAATTTTGGATTTAATATAGCCAGTATTGCATACAATACTATCAGTATTGAATACTACATATTTGGTATCTGAGCTATATGTGCGATAAGGAAGATTGGAAAATCGTGATATCTGGTACCTGGAAACTTTGACTAGGCAGTAAATCGAGCTCCTTATATTTCCAGTATAGTTGAAATAGAAGATAACATCACCAAAGAAATGGTGTTCATGGTCATAGATATTTGCACTTTGACTTGAATTGGACTGTACCCGGCCATTTGATGGTCTAAATACTTTTGACTTGAGCATAACTTGATCAGTGGCCCTTGCCTGTCGATCCATATAGTCACTAGATCCATACTTTTCACTGCCCCTTTCTATCTGTGGATAAATCTCAATGTGGGTTTCCAATGATACATCATCATCAATATTATGAAGAAAGAAGTGGTCATTGATTAGCTTGATAAATTGACAAGGTGTCAAGCTATCAAAATGTATTGATATGTCCTGGATCATATGGGTCTTGGGCCTCCCAATGCATTTGGTTATATCAGCTGGCAATGATAGTGGCATGTCCAATCTGGCTAGGGTATTAGTGGCTGATATATACTCCAAGAGATTACCAGCATGAGCTCCTGGGTTAGATCGAGACTTAAACCTGCGAGTGTAGAACCCTATTGTTCTCTCTAATGGCCGTGAGCTATAGAGGCAGAGGGGACCATAATGCCTGATAATATATCCCACATGCAGCAGATAGTGTTGTGTTATTTTGAAAACTGACTTATCTATACAGTTATAATTGACCAATGTCTGTAGATGATTTTGCCATGATTCAAAGCAGTGATCAATTTCATCAACCTCAGTACTTGTTATTGACCATTGAAGGGCTAGTGAGCATCCCTTCACAAGTAGTGCAATGGCCTTGGCATCATCTACATCTGGAATCAAGTCATTGATAATCATTGGAATAACATATACCAGGAAATCAATCCAATCTACTGCTCGAAAATACCCAGGCTTTTTTGCAATATCTTTCTCAATTCCATAAAACGATGTAGGGATATTTGGCCTGGATTCGATCATAGATTCTGATATCAACTTGATATCTCTCAATGGCAGAGACATATGAACTGTATTGGTATATTTTCCTTGCAAAATGTTCCAAAGTGTTCTCGCAACACCATGTCCAAACAAATGCATTTCATCTAAGCCAAAAAATGCTGGGCCTGTAAACAACTTGTGATTGGCAAATAGACAAGATGAATTCAATCTGTGTTCTGGGTCACTGTTGAGGAAATCTAATGATGATCGCAAATCAATTGAAAAGTTGGACTTCATGAAGTACATTCCACCTCTAGTACCACTTACTCCCTTGATCTTACAAATCCGGCATCCATGGCTACATGTGTGGCCTGAGTGGTTAATCATCTTTGAAACTGCTGGGATATCACCAGTTACCATAGCCAAGTGGGCTTTGATATGAATTGGATCTTGATCTGAAAAGCAAAATATAACACCATGCTCCTCCAATCATTTTAGTTCATTATGGATTGGTATTAGGAAACTATCCAGATCAGTTGGTTGTCGTGGGCCTGGAATGATGCAGTACTGCAACATGAACTCACTTTTGTAACGGAGATGATGGGGGAGATCCATCAGTGTGAAATGCACAAGTGTCAATGACATTGAAGACCCCTTGAATGGATTGAATCCATCCAAGTGCATCATCAGTGTCAATTGACACTTGTTGGCATATATAGAATGCTGGCCATCAAATACATTGCCATCAAATATAGTTGAATACTTTTTTGGTATTGAGTGGTCATGGAAAGATGATCGCAAAAGTATTGGCTGTAGACTGGGATGGCGTACAATGGTAGCAAGTTGATCGGTGATCGGAAGGTACTTGATAGGGTTCATCTTTACTTTAGTAACCACCTCTGATTGGCTTCATAGTAGTCACATGACAACATGTGACCATGGCCTATCTGATGATGTCATCCTCTATCTTAGGAAATTCCTATTGGCTGAGATATAAGGTCTCAAAGTTAGGAGCCCAAAATCAAAGTTAATTAGAAAAGTTTTAAAAATCAATAGTGATTAGCAAATTTAATTAACCAAAAAGAGAGAGGAGGTAAAATAAACCTTAACCCACCCCCAGCCCCCTCCAAGGAGGGGGAGTTAATCTATTAATCATAATTTGTTTACTATTTTTAACCCTTAATTTTCTAACCCTAACCCTAACCAATATGGGCAAGCCATATACCATTAAAAAGAGCTAACCTTGCTCTTTTTAAATATATGTTTTTTTGATTTGATTTGATTATTAATTTTTCATGCAAAATTGATATTTCCAAAATAAGTAAAATTAAATTATATATTTAGCTCTAGAGCAACTATAATATATGGGGACCTAATCCTTAATCACCTAATCCATAACCTGTAACCCTTAATCAATTAATCATGATTAGCAACATCTCATATAACCTTTAATCTGCCAACCCCTAACCCTAACACCTAATTTGAAACCCTAATTGTCTTTGTTATGGGTTTGCCTTGATTTTACTATGTAATCTGACTATTGAGCAGGTTATTGACCATTAAAGAGTCTTTAAGTAATCAGAGTGTAGCTGTAGAGTATAGTTTGCATATTAAAGACCCAGTTATAGGCACTTACTCTAGTAATATTAAGTGAATATGGCATAGTTTAAGGCAAAAAACCTTAAAAAAAGAAAGAAATTTAAAAAAATTTGAAAATTGCATTTTTGAGTTTATTTAAGAGAGGTAGAGCAAAGATAGGCTATGGGAAGGATTGCTCAGGTGTCAAAGATTAATTTCCCTGATTCTAATTTTCTAATTAGCTAATTCAATTATTTTTTATTTACAATAAATGTTTTTTCAAAATTTCATAAATTGGTCCATATCTCAGCCAATAGGAATTTCCTAAGATTGAGGATGACATCATCAGATAGAGCTAGGTCATATGCACCTATGTATAAAGTATCAGCCCAATCAGAGGTGGTCGCTAAAGTAAAGATGAACTGCCTGTGGCCCAGATCAACTGCTGGAGCAGAGGACTGGGAGTCATGAGCCAGAGCAGGAGGACTAGAAACCTGTAGAGGAGACTCAAGCGAAGAAGAAGAGTTACCAGAAGCAGGAGCCAGAGGAAGTAAGTAGAAGAAGCACCCAAGGAGGAAGCGGCGAGTATCATGATCTGGGACCAGGATGTGTGCAAACCGGTGAAGGTAGTTAGCATAAGTAGACAATAGGCACTCAGTTGACCATCGACAGCCCTGGTAGGCCAGGTCATTCCTGCTCATCTACTGGAGATGAGCTACAGGGCCGAACCCAGGGTCCAGAGAGCCTGGAAGCTCTTGGCCAGTGGGGAGACGGAGGAAGGGAGACAAGACCAAGAAGAGGCAGGAGTAATATGCCAAATCAGTGGGTCAGGGCTGGGGATCAGCTCACCAGCTAGAGGCTCCAAGAGAGAGGCGATGTCCGGAAGAGGAGGTACTGTATCAAAAGGAATGCCCAGCAGGTCACAGCAGAGTAGGTGAATGGCCTTGGCAATCTGGAACCAGGCAGCAAAGACAGTAATACGGAAAGGCTTGTGGAAGACACACTGATTCATACAATGATCAGCAGTCTCCAGTGAGCCGGGGGAGCAAGGGCATGACCTAGAGCTGTCTAACCGGAAGGGGACACGGCCATGGAGCATCCTAAAAAGTGTAGCCCGAGCTTGGCTCAGTATCTGAAGAGCCTGGCAGGCAGACCAGGAGAGAGAAGCGAGTGGAGACCTACTGGTGTGAATGGGAGAAGATGAGCAGAGGCAAGCAGGCAAGTGGATCAGAGGGGCCTTGGGGGCAGCAGTGGGGCCCAAGATGGCCTTACGAATCAAGCAGGTTGTTGCCCAGTTATGGAAGGGTAGGGCAGTGCCATTGTTGTTGATAATAAGGTGGTCAGTATAAGAGCCCCTGCTGTAGTCAGTAATATGGGGGGCTGGACAGCAGGGCTATCCTCCAAGCCAGTGACTGGCTAGGAGAAGCCAAGCAATACCCCTGGGGGGAACAAGCACCCTATGCTAGGGTAGCAGAGTTCCTCCAAGAGGTGATGCCCCTTAGGATGCAACAACTGTGGAATGACCAGATGCCACAGACTGTTCTATAGACCTTCAGTGATGTTGTGCCCCTTCCTAGGGACTACACCTTCACAGGACTGCAACCTAGGGTGGTCATCCCCCTGGTCCCTGCCCAACAGAGCCAAAGCCCATCTGGGTATGGCAGCTCCCTCGAGCAAGGGCAGAGTTGAGGGGAGGTTTTAGGGGGTTAGATTCCCCCACTACCTGAGTTCCTTGGTGCCTAGGTGCCTACCTGGCTATCACTTCCTAGTGGTAGTGGAGACTAGAATCTCCCACCGAATCCATAAGGTGGTTAGGGGTTTCCTCCTCTAGGCTCATGCTAAAAAAAAAAAAAAAAAAAAAATATGGGGGGCTAAGATATCTGCAGTAGCATCGACAAATTCAGTGAGGAGGGAGGCTTTATGGCCACCGGAAGCCCTCAGAGCATTAGAGACGACTGAGGAAGAGTCCACAGTCAGTGGCAGGAGAGCTTCAGGTAAGAATCTAGCAGCAGAGAGAAGAGAGTGCCAATCAGGACCATGGAGGTTAGGGAGGGCAAGTCCCAGGAGAGGGGCACTTGTGCTAGAAGCTGAAGAGGGGGCGAGAGCGGACGAAGCACTGGACAGGCAGCCCTTGTGGGCCACTGCTTTGAAAGCCTCAAAGAGGGCTGGAGGCCAGGTGAAAGGGCGGATACGACAACCATCAATGGACTGAACAAACGGATTCAACAGAGCAGCCTTTGAGATAGTAGAGCTTTGTTTGAGGAAGAGGGGGGCCGTAGAGCCAGGCCTGCAAACCTCAGAAAGCCAGCAAAATATGAGAGCACGGAACCAGAAAGGAGATGGCGAGGGGGAGGATCCAGGCACAGCAGAGGCCGCAGCGAAGACACAGAAGCGATGAGCAAACTGGATTTGGCCGCTTAGAACAATGTGGTAGAGGCGGGGGAGACTGAAGCCACCTCCCCTAGTGGGAAGGGATAGGATGTCCTTGTTGAGCCAAGGCTTGGACCTATCCCATAGCAGTTTCCAGATCTTCGAGTCAGTATCTTGGAGAAGGGCATTCTTGAAGGGTATCAAGCAGGAAATGTAGACCAATTTAGGTTTAGAGTATGTAGCTATAATGTGCGCGTGGCCAGCAGGGGAGGCACCAAGAGGGGCCACCTTTACTGCGTGCTGGTAAACCTCAGCTAGGAATGATCTAGCTAGGGCAGGCCAATCGACTTTGTTACCAATGTAACTGCCAAGGTATCGAATGGGCTTGCCATCAGGAACAGGTGAAATATCAGATGCCATGATATCTTCCTCAGGGTGGGACCCTACTAGGAGGAGCTCAGTCTTATCAATATTGAACAGGGCATTCGACCCTGCACAATATTTATCGAGGGCAGACTTTAAGAGCAGGAAGTATCTCATCGAGGAGAGGCAGACAGCTGTGTCGTCTATATAGCAGTGATAATTGATAGTATGCCCATCAAGGGATAGGAAGGCATCTGTGGGTAGCATCGATTTAATCGTACTGCCCAGGGTTTCCATGACGAGTACAAAGAGGATGCATGAGAGGGCGTCGCCTTGTCGGACACCATTGGCGATTCTGAAGGGCTTCTAAGGGGCCCCATTGATGACAACGTCAGAACTGGCGGAATCATAGAGCTTTTTGATTGTGCTTATGAGGTGGTCCGGGACAAAGAAGTTACAGAGGAGTGGGAAGAGGAGATCGTGCGAGACTCTGTCGTAGGCCTTAGCCTGGTCCAAGAATACAAATGCAGCAGGGGTGTCAGACAAAGTAGAGGCATGATGGGCTGCAGAGACGTCAAGGACTGCATCACTTATCGAGCGACTGGGGATGATGGCAGCTTGTTCTTTCGAGATGAGAGGGGCCAGTGCACTGCCCATA
Organism: Mycoemilia scoparia; assembly: GCA_027575805.1. NCBI lineage: Eukaryota > Fungi > Kickxellomycota > Kickxellomycetes > Kickxellales > Kickxellaceae > Mycoemilia > Mycoemilia scoparia. The sequence continues at coordinate 165 of JANBPU010000367.1, read as the reverse complement.
CGGCGAGCAAAGATCGATGTAATGATTTTGTAGCTCGCGTTCAGGAGTGAGATGGGCTGGTAGTTCTTGAGGAGGGTTAAGTCCCCTTTGTGAGTAAATTTAAACTATAAACTATTGTTAGATTGTATTTATTTCAAAAATAAAAGAATATAGAAAAAAGATACT
>JANBPU010000366.1:0-14546 GCA_027575805.1 Mycoemilia scoparia | reverse complement strand
ATGCATTGACGGTAAATATGCCTAAACATTCTCAAAGGTCAAAGTCAGCTCATTGAAATATTTGAAAGTTTAAAGCTATACGGCCACATTACAGAGAAGACTTAAAAAATGATGATGGTCATCCTAAAGATAAATGTACACTTTTTGAGACCCTAAGAGATAATTTTATTTTAGCAATGCTAACACTGGGAATATTTTAATAGAGCAATTTTCCCAAAATAAGTTACAGAAGAGATATCCTGACAAAGATTAAATTTTATAGAAGAGGGTTTTCAATATTGAATTGACGCTATTAATACTTTTGACCAACATCTGAATAAAGATGGCTTTCTAGAAAATTTGGGTCCACTTGCTAGTGACTTGTGCATCATTTCTGGTAAGGACGTCTATAACTGAAGACATTAACGAACCAAAGTCTGGTAGCTTTTGTCCATCAATACTTGTTATATTATCGAGGAATGGCTGAGGATGTCCGGAGGCACCATCAGGAGAAATTGATGCATTTTTCAAGCCAATATCGACTTTAAACAGGCCAAACTTCTTATCCGCACTCCTGCCCTTGACGCTCTCGAGAGCAATGGCAAATACAGATTTGATTATAAACAAAATCGACTTGTGGGCATTGCAAATCATATCTTTGGACTCTGACTTGACTTGAGTGTAAATCTGCTCTAGAGGCATCTCCATCTTTTGGGGTATAACATTATAGTGCGAAGGCTTTCCATTCTCCAGAGGCGTTCTCCAATAGGAGGCCCATTTCTCATTAAATAGCCATAGGCTTCCGGCCTGATCTACTAACACAATATACTCAATCAGGTACTGTTCAACGTGGTGGAGTGCGGATGGTATGTATTGTTTAGCAATGGTGTATCCAATATCCAAATGACGGATGACACAGCTGGGGTCAGACGTCAGTATGCCGGGCTTCTCTGTGCCAATCTGGGAATCAGTTCCATCCGTAACGTGCCAGTAGGAGTGGTGATTCTAGTTTGGGAAAAGGAAAGGGTTAGTATATAGAGAGCAACAGCTACACAGACATCAGAGTTGTTTACTTACCAGCAATGAAGATCCAATAAACTCTGGGAGCTGTGTGGGCAAGTGGAACTGTGTGTTTATCCAGGGATGTGAGCCAACACTGGTGTTTATAAACGACACAAACGCAGCAGGGCTTGAAAAAGGCCCAGTGCTAAGTGGGTGGACATTTGACAGTCCACTAGTAATAGCGATGCTACTATCGTGTCTGTTCTGGAAAACTACATCAGCCTTTTCGGGCTTATCTGAAAGATAGAACTGACTCTCCTTCAGCCACGAGTCTGAGCGCACAGACGGTGTGTTTATGTATACACTCGGAGCTTCTTGTGGCACGAACACATCGCTTTTTGCTGGAGGGGCCGCTGTGTCCTTGAGTTCTTTTGCAACGATAGAAAGTCGCTCTTCAAGCTTATTGTATGAGGCGATATAGTTAGTGGGGTTATGTGGATTAATAGCATACAGATACGCGCTTCTAATGGAGGGATTGGACATCCATCTAGGACAAAAGTCCCTTGTTAGCACATCGCCCTCGTTGATATCTGCGCAGGGCCAAACAATGCTGAAGGGAACAATGGGGCCTCCACTACGGACATATAGGAATGGCACGCAGATACAGTTTTGGCTATCTCCATGAGAGATTGCAGAGCCAACCTCATCCATTAGATCTACCCAAGAAAACAATACAAAGTATGAATATCAGTGCTTTCCATGTAGGGTGCAGCAATTCAACCCATGGTGTGAAGGCTCCTTACACCAAGCCACTGCTCTCACAATGGCATTTTCTCTCGTTCCTCGCGCAAACTCGTATGCCTGCAGCTGTCTATAAAAGTTGTGGCAGTATCAGCATCGGGTAAATACTCAAGCTGTTCCTTGCATAGCTATGATCCGATATTACTGTACCTCCAGAGTTTGGAAAAGGCCGCCTCTGCTCTGCGCTTTTTGGCTTTTGGATCTACCCTAACCTCGTTCCGTGTTAGTCCACTCCATTGTTCATCGCTGGCCTTTGTCAATGTAATTCTTATTTCTTGGCCCTCTACAAAGGTGTACATTAACACACAGAGCTAATGAAGCAGTGCCATCTCTCAAGACTAAAAACTAATACCCTCTGGTTGTACTCGATCTTACCGATTGTCCAAAGGGAGTCGTCTGGCTTGACTCTCCCGCACAGATCATCCTAAAATAATAGCGGGTCGTTAACCATGAATTTGATATTGTGCTGTATGTAAAGCGTTGTCAGTGTGGCCTTACATCAATTATTTCCTTTCCAAACACCTCGAGACGCAATTTGGTAGGCTCGATGGTGCACATGGCGTCTTTTGCCGATGGCTTCTGGCCCATAGGAACAATAACATTGATTGTCTGTTCCTGGTCACTTTGTTCACAAGAATATCTTTCCGTGTGCCATGAGCTGCGATCTACATCCAAATAATTTACTGTTAGAAGCAATGGCCACCACTAGATACACCCAGCCATTCTGGCTCTAAAGCCGTGGTGTTACCTTCTGAGGAATCTCCCTCCATCTGTCCAAGGATCTGCTTCTTGATTCCAGCCATGGTGTCGTTCTCTTCCTCTTCCTGCTTGTTAGCGTTCTATTTGTCATAGCCCATCCATCCATATTATAAAATTCAAGCTGCACTATGAGCGTGCATTGTAATACTACTATTACCCGATTGCATGGACACAACTTACCAGAATGGCCTCAATGACCTCACCATTGTGCTCTCTTAGAAGCTCATTGGCCCTTTGTTTGCTGACGTCTGCCTGGCTCATAACAAGCTCTACATCACCGTGATCGAACTCTTCATCATCGCTTTCTTCTAAAGGAGTAGGCTTGGTGTTGTCTGTCTTTGTTATGCTTTCGACTCTATCCAAAAGCCCTGGAACGCTCTCTAGCTGCTTGACGCCATCTTCCAGTGATGTTGTCCATGCATGGTCGATCAGGAATACATCCTCCTCCTTTTTCAAACAGTCTGCTGTTAAGACTAGCCTGTATGGGAATGCTGAATCGCTATCTGGGTTCTCAGCAAGAGATACTTTGGAGCCAATGTCAAAGCATTCTCCAGTGAGCTTATCGTGGAGTTTCTATATAAAAGAACATTGATTGTTTAGAATGGTATTGGTGTATAAAACCAGTCACCAGTTGATCCGATCGAATGCATGATCTGACCTGCAACACCTACCTTCCATAAAGTTTGAGGAACACCGCTCGTAACAAGCTGGTCCTTGTGTAGTGCCTCAAATTCAGAGTAGCTTCCCATTTTTACTGTATAGGTCTTGGAAACATAAAGTATATGTTGGATTACAGAGAAATCCTATAGCAACAGCCTAATACGTCCTAGGTAATTTTTAATCAAGAGCCATGAATAATTTATGGGATTGATTGCGTGGAAATATCCTAATCCAAAAAAGCTCTGTATAGAATAATAGTCTCTGATGAAAATGGGTATTTAGCAAAGCCTAACATCTGACACCATACACCAAGGAATTATGCGCTTTATAAACCAATATAAAATGCAACCGTTGTTGCCAAGCTATTTAGCACTCTCCTTCACAAAATAAATTTCTGACTTTAAAATTGGAAACTATGGATGCGAAAAGCCTCAGCGACACAAACCAATCTCTGGTGCAAACTGAGAACTCAGGTGCATCGGATAATAATGAAGACATGGCGACCCAGGAGGACTTGCTGAAGGGCACAATACCAATAAAAGATTCATTAAGCATCAAGTCTATTGAGCAGTCCAGTGTGGTCCAGGACTCTCAAAATCTTTTGCGGGACATAAACAACAATCAATCCAGCATCGGATCTACTGAGTGGTTTGCTGAAACTGATGCTATTCATCAAATGGTAACAGCTGAGTTATTTTGACTGACTCTTAACTGGTAAAACTAAGCCATATAAATCTTGTTGTATATACATCGTGAATTATAGATTACAAAGCTGCGAAACTTTAGGTCTAGCATCATAACCAGGGTAAGTGTGTCAAATAACATCCCCTGTATATTTTGGACACAAGTGCAAATACAGCTCCTTAAAAACTTTTATGGGCAACTTGTCCTCTTAGCTTCATAATGATCATTCCAATATTGGTAAAAGTGTGGACCAGCTGAAATCCGCACTCGACAAGCTAAAGTGATTCCAATGTGAATTTTGATGGTTAGATATTTCAGTATTGTGGTACTTGACAATTGCTATGACTTTTTTCTATAAATACTTGCACCTTTCCAAAGTCTCTTGCCGATACACATTGACTTGCTACTATAAACTTTTCAAATATTCACTTTCTATTTTCCAATTTCAAATAAATTTAGTAAAAAAATTGCAGATCAATTGAAACATTGGATGGTTTGGATTTCGGGTAGATCAATGCCACCAAAAACCTTAACTGACCTTTTGTTCTTTTCCAACCAATTGCGGATATTGCTTTGCAGTATCAATTGAGGTTGTGCTTGGAAAGACTCCATGGCTAATCCGGAATAGGGATCTGTCCTGTACGTGTTCCAATGTCTCCAGAGTATTATAAAAGAAAAGAATCAACAGCACAGTCAGTACTTTTGGCCAATCAAACAGCAATTAGATAATATAAGGGGTAGTAGTTTTTAAAGATACTTATATGTCGATTTGTCACAGCAATGTCCCGAAGGAAGTTTTACTGGCTCTCTCATGATTTCGTGTGTGATGGAGTCTATAAATTCTTCGGGAATATCTTTCAGGCCTTGATCTGGTTCATCGTTATTATCAGGCAAACGTGTATCCCCCTTTAGCTTTTTTGTGCCAGATATGGCATTGTAAAAGTTTATAGCCTTTTGCCTTTCTTTCCGGGGCTGATGAAAGGAGGGAAACCCCCATACTTGGACAGATCCAATTCCCACAGCTGTCGAATCATGCACTATAATCAGATTATATCCATATTTATTTTTGCTAGATCTATACAAACTCCTTGGAATAGGGCTGAGCACTCAAGGTTCTTGGCAAAAAATATGCTTCAAGAATAGAGGAAAGAAACAATTATATATATCCTTTTTGTTTTTCAAGTTGGGGATTTATTAGGTTCTAAACCCAGGGCTGAGCTGTATTGAAACCCTATCACGCATTTAGTCATTGATTGCTTCTACTAATAGCTAAATTCCGACTTACTTTTATGTACCCTGAGCCTTAACTGGAACACCTTGTCCAACTTTCTTACATCTTTCTGGAACACAGACCACGAAGAAGGATCGGAAATTGGTAAATCTTTACGAGGATTCACATACTTGAGGATGCTTTCGGTGTCAAAGGCACTACGCTGCAGCCCCAATGGCTGTTTGGGAAAATGTTTACAAAAAAGGAACCATTTAGCCTTTACTGAGCTTTTTTAATTGTGGATTTTGTGTGAATTATTGGGAGGTGACTAGGGGAAACAGATCTTACTTTGGAATGTTTTGCTGGGAACCTTAAAGAACCACAGTACTCTAGTTTGCTTGTTTGTCCTGTAATCCGATACGATCTTGGTGAATCCACGATGCTGTAGGGGCGGGAACGCCCGCTAGCCCTTGGAAGCCGTTCATTTTTTGGCATTGTGCCTATCCATACTGAGACATTCTCAGCAGTCAGTTGCCTAACTGTTGGGGTTATGACAACAGCGACCAGAGATATTGGTGACCTTGAAATTCATCAGGAATGTGGTCAAGCAGTTTTAGAAATCTAGAAAAACCTATATTTGAAAGTATAGTTACATTAATGTGTAGAGAAAAGCTTACTTGAACTCAATATCGATATCAACCGGAGGCTTGATAAACGGTTCGCATAAAAACCCTCTATTCGAAGGAAAGTCTAGCACGGGATCACAATTGGCATCAATTTCTACACCATATGCAGCTGAGCTTTTTAGTATGCTTGATGCGTCAAACATGTCCATTGCTGGCGCCTGGCTTGTTACACTTATCCCCGAATGCTGGAATGCATAGTTGATCAATTCCTGGCTTCCCGATTCAGACATTAGAGGAGAAATCTGTGCTTATAGAGAATGCTGTTTATTGCCCCAAAGTGCACTGACACCGTATACTTTTGCATATTAAATAGGGTGCATTTATTATGGCACCATGGGCCATGTGGCTCTACACTCTATTCTTTGTTAAACTGCACACCCTCATTCTCGCTCACTCACCACTCACTCAAGTGACTTTAGCCAAGTAGTCAAGTGATAAACAAATAACATCATAGATTTTGGCCTCATCTTCAAAGGCAGCCAATCGAGCGGTCACTATTACAAAAATAGATATCATGAAAACTGATGAGAATGCTTTTGAATCAATAGGACTCGGAAGATGTGGGACCCCATAATTACTGCTACACATCGATGGCCATATAACAATTATACAGCAAATGGCTGGAGCTGGATGGTCGAAAGGGCAGCTGACATACCTTACTTCAGCAAACAAACATCTACTAGTATTGTTCTAAACCTAGCCTTATGTATAATGGATGAGCCTACAAGGAGATCAAAATATTTTCAGCGCTACTCTTATACAACTCCTAACGGGGACCAGGCAGGAGGCTTAACTACAGAGTTATCTGATGTGACCACAGCATCCTTGCTTGAGGCTATAGCAAAAACCAAAGGGGTCGAGGCCCCAAAAATCCCACTTGGTGTTGCGGAAGCTCAGCAGAATCCTGGTGGCAAGGGAAAGTGGCAGACAGAAGATGATGGTAACACCACAACCCTTATTTCTGGGCAAATGGCTCCTTTGAACTCTTCTTTCAATCGACCCACAATGGGCATGGTTATACCGAGGCAGCATGGAGCAGGAGCTCAGGCCCCTATACCGCCAAAATCCACCCACTCCTTCCAGAGCTTGATAAACACAGGGCCAACATTATCGCTCCTAGGAAGTTCCTCCGCCAGCCAGGGGAGCTCTAACATATCGCTTCTTGATAGAATGATGGCGATTCAACAGCAATCAGTGCAGTTTCATAGCCATCTTCAGCAAAATCCCACAGCAGCAAAACCGTTTGGGGCACCAAACCCTGCATCGGGAGTATCAGTCAACTCGATACTTGACAATATGCTGGGCAAAAAAGAGGCCGACAGAGCCACAGGTAAAAGTGTCGTAAACCAGAGGGCCGCTAACAATGTCGGTGTGAACAGCATGGGAAAGTCACCGCATGAGAATCAATCCCAAAAGCCACAAGAGTTTCAAATGTTTGGGGATATAGAGAAACCGATTGGATTTGCACCAAAGGTGAGGCTAAATGTACAGCGCACAATTAAGATGCGCTGCTGTTCTGTGAGACTTGCCGCATTAATTCCTGGCTATCCGTAGCAATGTTTACGGGTATGAGCCTAACCCCAACTATCTGGTCTTGAGTTTAGAAGCGAAAGTTGCCTGTCTCTGTATCTGATGGTCAACAGCAGCAGCAGCAGCAGCAGCAGCAATTCCATCAGAAACAACAAGGTCCCCAGTCGCCAAAAAATAGTGCAAAAAGGGTAAGCCCCACATACTCCACCCAATACATGGTGAATAGCAATTCATACGAACATTCTAAACCATTCGTGTATTATTGTGTTTATAAAGAAAAAGAAATTCACTGGCAAATCGCAGTGTCTTGATGACAAAGCAGCCAAAGAAGAGTCTGAAACTGGGGTCTCTAAGGGCAGCGAGTTGGACTTCCAGGCCTTGTTGATGCAGCATGTTAACGAAGAGGCACCACAAAAGGAAAAATCTGTAGGTATTTTAATAGAGAATATTGCCACATGGGATGTTTAATCCAAATTGGTCCCAAACAGGAAAAATGGCATTCAATAATGCATCTGCCCATATTCAATTAACATTCATCGTTTATTTAGTCAAAGAGAGCTCGGAAAAGAAAAAAGTCCAAGGCCAGCAAAAAGGTAAGCCAGAAGACACTAAAAACAGGACCCAATTGAAGCACAGCAATATACCTTATCAGAACCCTCATTTTCCTGTGGAAAAATAGGCCAATGTTGCAACTGCAAACACCCAAGGCAATGCCAGTGCTACTCCCACCACAGAGAGCAAGAAACCTAGGCAGGCATCCCAAAGAACCACGACAATGGCATCGCAGGTACCTCATCCCCAACAACAGAAACACCAGCAAGCAGCGGCTACATTTCCAACATTGCCTGGCCTTAGTGCTGTTTCTGCTGGTGGCGTTAACTTTGGAAGCCCAAGCCAAATGCCACAGAAAGGCACTGCTACACCAGTCATTGTCTGCAAGTACTTTAAATCAGGCAGTTGCGGAAAAGGAAGTCTGTGCCCTTTCTCGCATAACCTTAAACTGGAGCCTTGTCACTTTTTCTACAACAGAGGTCACTGCTTGAAAGGAGATGCCTGCCAGTTCTCGCATACCATTGACGTTAACAAAGTCGTTGCCAATAACACCGCCAACAGCAGCAACTATTAGACACCTGCAGGGTTAATACATCTCTACAACCATCCACCTTCAATCGGCACACATATCTTTTTAGCACTTTACACGTATTTGGCAAAAGTATACCTTTTCTGGAATATCCATCCTGTTACTATTTTCATTACTATCATGAGACCCTCTGCCTGATTTGGCTGTGCCCACATATTCAAACACAACTGAATGTACATTTACTAAATATATTTGATATTTAATATGTATTGGTCTCCCTGCCAGCATACTAAGAAGACATCTACATCAGCAACAAGTCTGGAAACAGGACAAACCATTGTCTATATTAGAAATATGTATAATGAATGTAAATGGGCATTCTGATATTACTACTATCCATGTATTAGCCAAAGCGTCTGAATATTGAAGTGATAATAATTTCGGATATTCAGATGTTTCTTTTTTAACACACGTGGTTTGCATTTCTATTCGTTCATACATCCATCCATTCATACGAGATAAAGAGAAATGTAGTGAGGACATCCTCCTTTTACTATATGGATCATAATTTTTGAAGGGTGTGGTGACTTTTGGTGGCCACCGATTATAGGGGCAACGACAGCCAAGTGTGAGATCACCATTTGTTAGTAAATGGTCACCCTTCAAAAATAACCACCCATATGCGCAATCACAGTTGATTGTCAAACATCCATCCTTCAAAAATAATCCCCCATATTCAAGTGATGCACAGGCAGCATATAATACAATAATAATAATAATAATAATAATAATAATAATAATAATAGTCATAACTTTGCAAGCATGCAATAATTAACTGCATATAAATTTTAAAGGGGAAAAATAGTGGTTTTGATATTTTTAATTACAGAATTACAAAATAAGACAGGCAGAGTGTGGTTTAGAAAAAACAATAGAGAAAAGAATATGTATGTCTGAGTGTGGCCACCTCGATGACAATTGAAAGGACGAAATGTATAAATAACTTTGTTGGTTATGATGATGATGATGTTATGAAAGCGGAGAAGATGAAATCACGGGTTAGAATGTTTTTCGAAAGGCTGTATAAATGACATAGCGAGCTATAACGATTGTTGCTGTTGTTATTGTTGTTAGCAGCAGTGGTGGTGATGATGATGGTAGTGCTCCCAGGAAGAGCTCGAGAATGCCTTTTGATAGCACGAGTAACAGCAGAATCCGTGGCTCTTTGCGATTTCTAGCTTCTGTGCTTCTTCCTTCTTCTTTGCTTCGAGCTCCTTGAGCTGAGCCAGTTTCTTCTTTTCTTCAAGCTCCTTGAGTTGAGCCTGCTTCTTCTTCTCCTCAAGCTCTTTAAGTAGCTTCTCTTTGCAGCAGTGGCAGCCACAGCCGCTGTGGTTGTGCTTCTGTGGAGGTTGGGGCTTCGTGGGCTTGGGATTTTCCTTTGGAGGGTTTGGAGGAGCATGGTAGAAGTGATCAGCGACGAAGTGGTTTGGGCTCCAGTCGAGGCTACGCTCACGCTCAGCGAGTTGTTGGAGGAAAAGGCTGGAGGTGAACATTGCTGATGTTTAGATGGCGATTGGCGATGGCGGATAAGATGAAATTGTTTGCTAGAGATGTAAGAATAATGTTTAGGAAGACAGGGGTGGACCAAGGCTTTTATAGACTTCAAGGTTGTCCATCATAATGCCACCACCATTTGAAAGAAATCTTGTCTACTTGCTTGTTATTGTGTGTTTACAAAGCGTTTCAAAAAAGCTGGCTTTGGATGGTGGCCAGCGAATCAAGATTCCGCAGCACATCCACCCCTGTGCCAATGTATTAAAGCTTTTGGCATAGCTCACAGTACATCATGCAGGCGGTGTTGAGCACAAAGAGCCAAGAATGCCGGTATTCGTGCCGGTTTGGCAAAATAAAAGAGAGAGGGGGGGGGCGTTGGTATAAGTGCCCTCCCACACACAGGTTTTGTTTGCTCATGCCCCCGCTCTTTGAGCCTCTCCACTTTGCAAGTTCTCCACAAAACGGGATCAGATAGAAACCCTCATACATTTCCTGCAAATTAGCCCATAACCCAGACGTTCTAGATGGCGTCTCAGTGATGATGATTGGCCAGCATCAAAGGGAATATCCTGGTAATCTTTTAGAGGAGACTACTCTGCCATCTGTCTACTATTCTGCACCACAGGACAGAAAACATGTTCTCGCTGATGACCGCAGTGCCTGTGGCTCTGATCTCGCCTCTGCCTTACTTTTGTCCCACACCCCTCATTCCCCAAAAGATAGCCCTTTATACTCACAAGAGTGTCTCCATACACACGCTTCTGTAAAAATCTCGCATCTGCTCCTACCTAATCCTCTCGCTGTGACTGCAAACGCTTCTTGCGGCCGCTGGACAATCGATGCCATTTGCTTACACTAGCAGTAGGAGTAATGATGACGATGGCTTCTCTAATTGACTAAACCGACGACGGTAATCATCTCAGGAGGCAGACATCAAGATTTAAAGATATCCGCCGCAATTTCTAATCTGCCGAGAAATATTTTCTTCAGAAAATTCATCCTTGGTATACATATTCTATATTTCTGTGTGACTGTTGTAGGTATGACAACATGGACGGGCGACAAAGACTGATCACCAATTCAAACGACAATCGTGCTGCTTTTTCTGGGACACCCTGGCCCCCATTTGGCGGTGCATTCCATATGTCTTTTTGACACCGCCACCAACGGACCCAAAATGCCCTTTACTCTTCCAAAAAGCTTCATCTAAGCTACACTCCTTGTGGCTATTGGCAGAGCGGCAATGCTGACATTAAAAGTCATTTGAGCTCAGATCTGCCACAGAATTGCTTATGCTGCTCAATATTATCAAATCACTGTTTATAATTCCCACATAGTCTTGATTTATACCGTCTTAATATTCGCCTGCATGACCGCAAGCTTTGCAGAAACTCGCTACACATTTCTTTATAAACTTGTGTGTCATTGATGAGGTGGGTTTTAATGATACTCGAATTCAGTCGATAAAATTAGAAACATGGCCAAATTCCTGTATATTATCCAAGGATCAGCAACCCAAAAGGCCGTCTTGCCCTTGTCCCTTTTGTAGGAACTGGTGTTGGCTAATCTACCTACACGTCCTGCATGGGGCAGCTTCCTTTGATGAAGCTTCGAAATTGTATTGTTTACCCAAAAAAAGATGCTTAGATTGCCACATTTTGCCCTCCCCCAGAAATTTTGCCCAACATTTTTATGGCATATATCCTGTGAGGTCACATTACCAGCATTGTTTTTGCCTATTTTGAGTATACAGCACAAAAGTACAAGTTGTGTAGGCGACCATTTTTGAAGGGCTAATGTATACTGTATATGAAAATGCATTCATCTATGATCATACGGATCATAATTTTTGAAGGGTGACTTTTTGTGGCCAAAAATTATAGGGGCAGTCCCAGCCAAATGTGAGTGACCCTACAGCCCTTCAAAAATAACTACTCATACGGTGGAGCCTCCTCTAAAGGGGCACCAGGATGCTCCCCTGGAAACCAGCAAATTACTACTGAAGCCCCAGCTAAAGTATATGGGTTATGGGCCGATTTGGAGGGAATGTATGAGGGCATCTGTCTGTTCCCTTTTGTTGGAGAACTTGCCAAATAGGTTGGCCAGTATGCATAGCGAAGCAGGCCTACTACTAAAAATTAGCCCTTCGAAAATTATTACCCATAAATAAAAATACAGCATTTGCAAATTGTCACAATCACAACTTTCCTACTATTGAATTCAATATCTGATAGATCAAGCTAGACTAAACTAAATAATACCCCAGTTGGACAATATTAGGTATTTGTTTAGTTGTTTGAGGGTATGTCCTAAAGGAATGCAAATCTCTGCCGACATATCCCTACCAAGACAATTCTTTCTGGCCTTAACTTCAATGCTACTATGATTCTTATAGTAGTAAAAAGCACCTCTGCTGTGATTGTAGTATAATTTTTACCAACCATTAGCCATTATTTTTTATTTAGGTAAAGACCTTATTATATTTAATATCTTGTTGAGTGAAGCAGTATATCTAATCATTAGCAGTTGTTCCATGTCAAATCTAGAACCAACTCTTAGCTATTCCAAGAATAAATGGCATACTTGTTTTTGGTACCAAAGCCAAATTTGGTACATATGTGTGTTTGTATTTATGAACCTTAACAAATGCAAAAAAAGAAAGGGCACAAAAGATTTACAACATAAAAAGAGTAAGCTATGGTCAAGACGTGGCCCATCCAAGTGACCTTGTTGTGTATTAGACATAGAATCATCTGTAATAACATCGCATGGCAGGCAGGAAAAAAGAGAGCATATCAGGCCATTTATAGGCATCATGCAGAGTAAGCCTGAGTAGACAACAGGATCTTGTGACAGGTGCTGGGCAGCTTCAATTTCAGTCGCAGCAGTGTTTGTGAGCCTTGCAATTCCATTGAACGCACGAGTAGGACCCGCAAGGTCCTTGGCAGGGTTTAACTTTGCCAATGTCGCAGGAATACTTGACCATACAGCCATTGCACCCACACCCTTCCTTGTGGTGGTGGCAATGGTGGTGGTCATGGCAGGGGGTCCTATGTTCGTTGCAGGTACTGCTACATGAGCAATAGCTTGAAGACACAACCTCTCGACACTTCTCGTACTTTACCACCTCTTGTGTATAAGAAATGCACTTTTCCTTGCTTGGTGGCAGGCAGTGCTGCTGCTGGTGGTGATGAGGATGGTGGTGGGGTGGACAACAAGGCTGCGAATGGAAGTCTACCCAGTCTCCATTCTTTCCTTTGGTCAAAGTAAGGGTCTGGTCCCCTACATCCATGCGTATTGGGACGAGCACCAGTTTGTGGTCGTTTACGGTGCGCATCCCAGTGCAGCCGTCCATGAATGTGCTGGTGTTAACGTAGCCTTCGCTGACAGTCATTGATATCGTTTTGTGGTGTCAAGATGCTGGGATGTGATGGGCAAAGGTCAGGTCCGGCTAATCGGGAAACTGATATAAATAGATGTGGAATTTTAAAGGCAAAGGGGACAAGGAATCTTTGGCTGAATGGATATGATACAAGGAGACTTGCGGCGTTTAAATACATGATGGTGGTAGCAATGGCTAAGGTGCTTCATTAAAGATGATGCCATTCCTTGTTTACCAAGCTGATCCGCATCATCGTAATTGATGTTTGAGCGAGCACCTGAGCGCCAAGTGTACTATTCTTCTTTTGATAGGTTGGCCCAAGGCTATTTATAATAGCTCCTCATTTAACACAGGGGTTCTGACCAACACAAGACCTCGAATACCGATCCACTTGACTTCCATCTTGTAACCCGAGTACGCAGCGCTACTCATGTTCAACAGTAAAGCATGGCTTAACCCATGCCTCTCCGTTTAGACTCTGATGATTGTGCGTGTGTGGCAGAGATTTGTCTTTTAAGGCATGACTCAAAAACGGCAGTTACAAATCATGAGCATTAGCATGGCTAATTTTCTTGATTGCTCTGCCTCACATCCTGCTGCCTCTAAACATGTATATCGATTATACGTACATAGCTCATTAGCCCGTTTGCAACGCCGGGCAGTAGACAACACGGAAAATAGCCAGACTGGCTTACTGCTGTGACCTTATAAATATAAATTGCTTATTCAGAAGCCCCTCATTAGCTTCTTTGTTTTGCACCCCCTTAAAGGCGTTTTTGTCGCCAATTACAACGACCAAAAATGCAATCACTAAATAATATTGATTACAGCAACTGATAATCAGTAGCCATAGGGGTTTGATCTTTGAAACAATTCCCAAATAGATCACACTGTAAAGACTCCTTGTTTTCAGTCTTTGCTTACAATGTAGGCCAAAAAAGCTCTTCAAAACTTACCCCCAAAAGGCATTGAATATCATTTAAGCTTTTCTGAGAATTTAAATATCCAAAAATATATCATATACGAATGCATATCAATGGATGGCTAGTGCGGGGGGTCTGTACATAGTAAAGTTGCGGGTGTCAAGTGAATCTTTAAATCAAATAGTATAAAGCTTGCTGATGCTTTATTCAAATATTTGCTATTTCATTGAACTAATTCTTCAGGGAAAATTAGAATCGAGGGTGTTTTAAATTATTTTCTCAAGTCATAATCAAC
>JANBPU010000365.1:0-14552 GCA_027575805.1 Mycoemilia scoparia | reverse complement strand
GCTCTAATGGGAGATCCCATGTATCGACCCAAGTCAAATAAGGCACTCTCCACAATGTTCCCAAGCAAGGCCAGCAGTAATAATACCGGTGACAAACCATCAGAGAAGGATGATTCAGACAAGCAACTGCCAACATTAGATGTTGTCAAGGAGCTTGAGAAATGTGACGATGGAGAGTCCAATTATACACCCTACAAACTGCAGCTAAGTAGCAGCTGCTACTACCTCTTCCTGGCCACCAAGACACTAATCATGCAGCTGTATCGCTGGCGCCGTCAGTACCAACTTGGACAAGAGCTCATACATGAGGACATGGATGAGCAGCCCACACCAAGCGAAATAGTCCGTATTCAGGATAGACTTGAAGTGCTTCTCACAGCGCTTCGTCGCTCACAGCAGTTCTGGAGATCAACGAACTACTACTACATGTGCCTCCGCAAGGTCAGAAACCTTCTCGGCCCTCTCCCAATAGAACGTAATAGTGGTCAAGGAAACGCATCCAGATCGCATAATGATGGTACCAGAGCTTCATACAATGACTACTTGGCAGGTGGTGGTGCTTACAAGCATGATAACTCGCCAAGTTTGAGCAGTCTGATGAGCAGCCCTCATCTTTAAAGTATATAGTATATTAGTTTTACAGTTTTTTTGGAATTTTATACGTGCCTTTGTTTTGTAAAATCTATTTGATATCATAGAATATAACTAATAAAAACTCAAAGCTTCTTCATTAAGTTTGATTTTTACTTTTTAATAAGCAAATGTAAATTGCTTGTTTATGAAATATATCTATAAGGTGCAATTATCCAGCTCAACGCACCCATAACCCAATAATTTACACAAAAAAAGGCTTATGCCATTCATATTTGTATCGATGATAATGGTGAATGTCAAATTTTAGCAAAGCAAACAAAATAAAATGCACCATCCAACCAGACCTGGTATGAATCTCTCTGATTTTAGCACATTAGCGTCTGCAGTATGTATACAACTTTCAACCCTTTAAAATCATATATACATATAGGATCACGCGGAGGAAAAGATCAGTTTAATTGGGAAGATGTTAAAGATGACAAACACCGTATAAACTATATTGGAAATTCATTAATGGCTCCAGTGGGAAGGTAACCTATTATTGCTATTATTGCTTTGTATTAACATATTGATAAATTATTTAAATCCAATTCTTCTCAACCTTTAAATGTTTATGTTGTCTGTATACATAATAGCTGGCAAAAAGGTAGACACTACAAAAAATCACACATGCATATACACAAATTGACTTTAGAATTATTAATATATTTTGGTTACTGTGTTATTGACAATAGGGAGAGATGTCCAATGGTACTCACGGGGAAAGAAAGGAAGTGATGCAGATGAAGAAATGGAAAAGGCCCGCAAAGCAGAGCTACAGAAAATAAAAGAACAAGAAGAACTGGCTATGGCTGAAGCACTGTAAGTATCAAAAAGTATACTTGGTATATATTCTGTAAATTCGTATCAAACTAACTAGGAAATTTTAAACTTTTGTTCTATTATAGAGGGCTTAAAGTAAAGAGAAAGCCAGAATCGAATCTTTCTACTTTAGACCTTAAAAAAGCAATTCGTAATAGCGAAGAAGGTCATGACAATCAAGCTACGAATAATGGTGATGATATTGCTGGCGGCCTGGGATATAAAAATAAGAGATATGGGTCTAAAGGTTCAGCATCATCATCATCTTTGATTCCAGAATTCGAAAAGGCTGATGAAATTCAAGGTTCAAGGAATCGGATTCAAAGTCATAAAGTTGATGATGATAATGAACCAAATCTTTCCCGATTAGAAAAGTGCGACTATAAAGAAACAAGCAGGAATCATCGTCATCACCGCCATAGAAGCGCTAGTAGAAGCAGAAGAAGGAGAAGAAAGAGCAGGAGTAGGACTAGATCTAGATCTCCTTCTGGTTCGCTTAGAGAGCGAGAAACTGATCGATCAAAAGAACACAGAAGGAGAAGTAGAAGTAGAAGTAAAAAAGGTTCTGTAGATCGTCATAATCGCCACAGAGATGAAAAACGACCCAGTAATCAGGATTATGAAAGGGAAAGAGAATATCATAGAAGGCATCGGCGTCGTCATGATCGTTCTCGTTCAAGATCGAGATCATCTTCCAAATCAAGACGAAAAGAACGACAACGCCATATATCATAAACAAATACTTATATAGTTCTCTATCCTATTTGCAAAGCTTTAATCTTTCCAAATATATTGATGATACTAATATTTATTGGTCATTTTTGGAATCATGTTATAAAAATTATATAACTGATGGATATAAACTCAAACCACTATGCAAAAAAAATAGAAAGATTGGTTGACAACTATCCATCATCATTTTTATATCAACTTCTTATTTACGTTCAAATAACCAACCCCAACACATGTCATCAAAAGAGTATTGGTCTCGTCGTCTGGCTTAATCTTGAACGTAACATTAAAGAATTCCTGCAAATCTCGAAGAAATTGAATCCTACACACACCATTAATCATAGAAAAATCCAATAAATGTTGTAAACACAATCCAACAGCAACCACAAGAATATCTTTTCTCCCACCCATTTTTAGTAATACTTACGAAAATTGTGTTAAACGACCAATCCTAGTTTTCGATACATCTTCAGTACTAAGCACCATAAACAAGAATGCCATCCACTGATGCATAGAGTCAAAGCAGCCTCCCTTTTCGACCTCACCCAATAATTGTTTGGCACACCTTGCTCCAATATCTTCAGGTGATTCACCCTTTTCGCCCATCAATTCTGCCGACATCAGTACTCCTGTCGTAGACTCAGCTACCAATGTAATACCAAATCCTGGTGATAATCCCGAATCTGCTCCTTTATATACATCTGTATAAATATATATGTCTGGAATTAATGGATTCAATACACCTCTGGCCGATTCGACTATTCTATTTGATGTTTGAGGTGATACTCTTGTAGAAAAGCTATACACATACAAAAGGTTCATTATTGATTTATAAATGAATACATCTGCTTTATAATCAACCATCCACTATATACATGTATATCTCTCCCCTCTTCATTCCAACATATTTATCTGACTAGGGATACTTACGCTATACCGCGAATTCTCTTAATCCGACCTTGATCAACAAACTGTATAGGCTTAACAACTCTCACAGTCGGACAAATAAATCGAACCTCGCCACCACCCAAAGGAGGCGATCCACGTTTAGTAATTCTCAGTTCAACATCAGTATCAAGTCCGAAATGTTTGAAATTTGATAACGTAACAGTACGGATCGTATCGACACTAATATCCATGTTGTTTCCAGTAATTCCTGTCAATGTCGCTACTATTGGGTTTTTTGAAAATGGTGCCAATACTACCAGTGGTTCTAAATAGTAGCCAATGCCCCTGGATGTTGGACATTCATGTTTTATAGTCCCTCCAGTCAAGTTTCCTGGTCTGTAAACAACGGTCGTACCTAAATAACATAACAGCAACAACAATAGCAATGATTTGAATTAGTATTATGATTCTGTGGTTAATAGATAATATCACACTGCTCCGCAGATGTTTATTGTATGGTTGTTGCCAATGCTGTTTTTCATCGCTACTACTTGCCAGTATAACTGATATCTATGACTGATCCATTTGTTACTTTTTCGATTAATCTTAGGAAACTGACTTCATAGTCTCTTAGACCAGGATTTTGGTCATCAGATCTAATAGCATCGAATCGGACTGGCCTGCCTGCCAATGTAGCCATCATCAATCGCTGTCTAAAACAACTGATGCCCTTGAATTTAGATACTTTTCGACTTTGCATTTCTATTATAGTTCTTTTTTTGGGAATTTGTTTATATATATATATTTGGGAATATGCGTAAAAGTGAGTATGTGAGAGTAGGGAAAGATAAGGGGGAGGAGAGTAGACTAGAAGAATAAAGTAATATATATTGAATGTAAAAAGAACTGCACTATTTAAATTTAGTTGCAACAAATTGTGTGTATGTGTGCTAGCTTGGAAAAAATATGCTATGATGAAAAAAGTTGGAAATCAGGCTTGATCATAATAACTGCTGTGATCTGATCAAGAAATATCAGTATTTTTCTTTTGAGTTTATGGCTGCTGTCTAATTTACATGTTTTGTCATAAATCAATGGAGAGGTGTTTATTTAAAAATCCAAAACGCTTTTAGCTCTATTTCATTGGAATTTGTGGCACACAATTAAAGCAGCACAAACTATGACTGAGAAAATAACAAATACAAAAACAACACTCTTAAAGCATAAGATTATAGTGGCTTGAGTAAAGTGCTAATGCTAAAAATGTATATGGCTTGCATCCAAAGTTTCTCTCCTCCCCTCCCCTCTAAATCGAATATGTCAACCACAACAACTACCTTTATTTGAATTTGTATAAATACATTTGAAAAGCTCGCATATTTTTCACTTTCTCTATATAACAATAATTTCCCTATTTCCTCTCCTACTATTCGCAATCCCTTTTCCAACATCAATAATAATAACATCCAACTAAACATTATCAAACTTTCTATCAATCACGTCACCCGAATAACCACAACTATAACAAAAAATGCACTTTATGGAATTCTCCTCTATCTCTGCTTTAGCTTTTGCTTTTACTATAGCTTCTGCTCCTCACCAAAAGCGTGAAGACAATAATGATCCTGTGCTAGATGATATTTTGGAACCTATTACAAGACTTAATGATAAAGCATATGACGAAACCACCACAACCGCCGCAAACAACAACATTAGGCGCTATGATTCATATATCTTTGGTGCTATATATAATGCCGCTCAGCAACTTCTTAAAAGTATCCAATGGTAGAAGTACCTTACTTAACTCATGAAAAGGCGTAGTCCCAGAAATAATGCAGTGGCCATATTTAAATAGGCTTGATTGATTTTAAGCT
This sequence comes from Mycoemilia scoparia, assembly GCA_027575805.1. Lineage (NCBI taxonomy): Eukaryota > Fungi > Kickxellomycota > Kickxellomycetes > Kickxellales > Kickxellaceae > Mycoemilia > Mycoemilia scoparia. Next base: position 9,603 of record JANBPU010000365.1, on the reverse strand, counting down.
TTTCCAAAACCACCACTTTCTGAAAACAAATTAAACTATATATTGTTGGGTGTATAAGATTTTTGTTATCAACGTCTAATCCTCCAATTGATTAATATAATATATATATTCATCCTTGGACTCCTTAATATTTTGTAGTTACATCTGTATATTGAACTTTGACTTGATGCTATTATCTATCATGTGTATTATAATTAAGTGGGAAGTTCTCCATCAAAAGGAAACATATGGTAGAATATCCTTTGAAGATGTACCAGAAGAATACCCTGGATATTAGCCAATAATCTGTCAGATTCCAGCCAAAGTGTATGGGTTATGGGCTGATTAGCAGGTATTGTGGGAGCATACTTGTATGTTTTCTTTTGATGGGGAAAACGCCATATGATTACTGATTGCGCCAAGATTTCCAAGATATCTGGTATCTGCGTATCCATTATTGCTAGGTTCATATATTCTTAGGAAAGTATGATGGGTCAAGATGTTGTTAAGTAGATTATCTGAATAAGCAGTAATACTAAATCTAAACTTGAAATTTTTTAAATAGTGGCCAATAATCATCCCCGAAGGTCTTGAAGAATATAGTCAAAGTGGCCCACAGTTCCTAACAATATGGGGAGATTTAACTAGTGATTCAATCTATGGTGGTCAGAACTGGGCCCTCAGATTTTGTCTCAATTATGAGTCATTCTATATGCAATTCCTAGGAGCTCATTTTGCCTAAAATCTTGTAAACTTTGGCCAAATATATTTTAAAAGCCGAAAAACAAATAATTACAGTAAAAAATGTGCGATACAAAATAAAATGCGCACTAAGATGTACTATCATACAGAGTAAATGGTAAAATAACTTAAATCTGTGCCGTAATGTATTCAAAGTTTTGCTTCACGAATACAGCCTGCTAAATTGTACGGAGTCTTTTGACTCTAGGATCCAGCGAAGAACCCTCATGACTGTCAAAATCATCATCAACGTCATAGCTTGGAAAGCTAAGCCTGCGTTTATGGTTTGCCCTGTTATGCCTTTCCCTCTCTTGTTTGTTCCCAAGTAGAAAGCAATCCTCCCCCGAAAAGTCAACTGCAACTTTATTAGTTTTAGTGCTCTGATTGGTGGTGTCGTTGGCTCTGTCAAATGCGTTGCTTCTGAGGAGATGGCCCAGATGATGTCCTTGCTCAATACCCATCAATGGATGGACACCAGTAGGCGAATTGGGGGAGCTGGAGTCGTCCGAAGTAGGTGCGGGTGTTTGGATGGGAGGAGGTGACAGCAATGGGAATGATCTCTCAGAGTGTTGAGAAGGCCCATCTTCTGAATCTGTGCTCTTGCTTTCCTCAAAGAGGGGTTCGGTTTCGCCCCAATACTCATTATATATCTGAAGAACGCCATCTATACTGTCTTCATCATATAGCCTGCCATCATCGCCATTACTGGAACTATTGCTTGGGCTAATATATGGGGTTGTCTGTCTCGTGTCACTACCAAGGCATTGGGATGGTGATAGGGAGGGAGGTGGATCGATATTAGTTAGCATACTGATTAGGGGGAGGAGGTACGACACATTTTCTGCATAACCTTCATATAGTCTCATACTACTCTCACTACTAAAATTGGTGTTGGGGCCTGTGTGGTGGCTAGGCTTGCCATTGTTGTTATTGCTGACTCTGCAACACATATTTTGGAACAGGGGCGAATAGAATAATATGCGAATGGCTTGAATGTGAAATGCTGTTTTAGTGATAATGTGATGCTTCAATGGGTCTGCTCCCTCCTATTTATAAGTGTTTTTACCATCCCCGCAAAAGATATTCAACTGCTGGGTATGAACATTTACACAAAGATTGCTATTTCTTGGGACTGGTGTTATATCATGCTACTTAAAGCATACCTAGAACCAAAATCTAGTTGACACCAAAACCGCAAAAGCCTTCACATGAGAAGGCGATTGGTGATGACCTCCCTCTCCATCGATGGCTAGCGCAGCTATACAGTCACAATAACCACCAACTCAGCTTCAAAAAAGCCACATTCTCAAGCCTCTAATACCCATTTTAGAATATCTACTTGGCAAAAGGAGGTGTCAAACTCAAGCATCTTTTATAATGAAATTGATAATCAAGGAATCCATGCTATGTTAAAATATGACAATAGCAAATTAAAAAGCAGATAAAACAGGTGTCAAAAATATCGATGCCATAGCTCGCTGTTGCTGTTATGGTTTAAAATGATATAACAAAAGAGAGAAATGCCTTGTACTGATGAGAAAGCAATTGCATGGATTATATGGTCAAATACCTTGTAAAAACCCGCATTATTGCCCAAGACAGCTTGAAATTCGCAATTATATCACAATTCTGAAATATCCAGAAATGCCGTTCTCGTTATAAATAATATGCGGTGACTACTTTATGTTTACTAGAAATCAAGGACCACAGTATTTACTAGCCATAAAGAACTGTGCACTAATTGTTGATTTATAATGATACACATTTTTTGTTTCAAATTCTGTTAAAGTGATATACAAATGAATAGTAAAAAAAGCTGTTAAACTAATCGAAATATTGAAATTTGAACTCATCATAACATGGCCATCACCAAAGGGGTTGATTCAAAATGGTTCTGGACCATCTTGATCACGAAAGTTATTAAATAAACAAGTTGCTCTAAGATTGACTTATTCCAAACTGTTCAGAGTAGCTCTGAATCGTAAAATGTTAGCCTGTATGGATCATGGCCTGACAGAAATAAACATTTGTTTTATATTTAGTGAATGAAAGGAAAGTGAAAGTATAACATTCTCCAAAAAAACATTAATGAGCTTTTTACAATATCTAGTAGTAAAAGTTGCTTCATGATTTACCATCGGGAGATTTTGTTTACAAAATTAGTATAGTCATAAAATCACCGATCCTAATTATCTCTGGTACCTGATGATAATAACAAGGAAAATCAAATAAAGTGCATCCAACACATTGTTATTGTTTAAGCACCAGATATATTATTGTAAAGATAGCTAATACTGTACGGATCATAATGTTTGAAGCGTACCATTTTCTTATAAAATGTGGCTGCAAAAATTGGTTGTGATAAACCCTATAATCACTGACCATCAAAAGGTTCCTTCAAAAATTATCCCTCATATGTTTCGGGATACAGGGACAGATTCTTTCGCCATCAAAATACTTTTTTGTGGTCTAACAGAGGACGCCTTATAATGCTTTAACATCTTTCGGAAAAAAGTTTTTACTTGGACATCCAAAATTAATGTAAACTGCCACTGAAGGTTGGAGTTTTCAAGTAGCTGTCATTAACGTTTCCCTGAGCACCTCAAATACGTTATTTTTTCTCTTTCTCTTTCTTGACTTTGCTAATCCCAGCACACTTTGTACATGCGGATCAAAAAATTATAAACCTGATAAAAGTGACCCCTTGAAGCCGACGACTGTTGTGCATCGCTACCACTACACAGGTATATCCGGATATTATCCATTGGTCTTTAACGAAATGGCCATGTGTGTTTAACCATTTGGCCAGAATTCACAAGGGCTTAGGCAAAAAGGCCCCCCCACGAATTGTATAGAAAGTGGCTTTGGATTGGGCCAAAATCTGATGAGGACCCATTTCTTCCTATTTCACACTCGATCACTGGTGAAATCTGTTCATTTGCTATCAGCCGCTTGAATTTTTTTGCATTGATTCGAGAGTTCTTCTTGCGGCTTGTGTGTGTGGCTGTAGGAAACGATCATCACGATTCCTTGTTCTTGAGTGGCTGGTATATTAGCTTTCAATTGTGTGAATGCCGGATATTAGCTGACTAAATCTGAACAGGACTTTCTACGATCTAGTACAAGTAGGATTGCGATCACACAAGGAAAAGACCAGACTGTCCGATCAACACGCACCATGATATTTTTTGGGGGGTCAAACTTTCAAACCAGGCTTCCAAATGGCCTATGTATGTTTAAAAGACTTTTTCATGCAGATGGACTAACAGGCTTTGCAAAATGCATACGCATTCATAAAATTGTGGCCATTTGAGAAAGACCCAATAAAGACTTGTTATAAACTATATAGACTGGCAGCTTATTATAGTAAAAGAACTGTGTAGTTAGTTTATTTGTTTCGGTATTTTGTTTGGTTGATTAGCGATCTCAAATTTTGCATAACCAGTTATTGTGTGTACATATAAACCTTCTATTCAGGTTTTATAGGGGTGGTAAAAATATTCCAAGTCGTGATACGCATCTGTGCGTCTTTATGTTGCTAGAAATCTTGACGGAGATCTCTGCAAGAATTCGGGTAGAAATTTAATGTTATACTGTAATGGGCTGGGACCTTTCAGGTTATAGGATCCGTAGCAAATGCACCCCTCGCAGACAAACAAACATATCACGCAATCTCAAACTCTTGCAATTGCTGTTGATGTATATGAACTTAATTCAATGGTTTTTGGGCGACGATGCAAAGATATAAATACTTGTTGCTGTGCCTTGGCGATTGTAATGATCCTTACACAACTTGTCTATAGCTCAAAGTAGCAATTCATTTCAATTTATACATATAGCCCTATTTTTCGTCCTTAGTTGTGATCATAGTCATCGTCAACCACCCAGATCCTAGAAATGTTGTTCAAATCTCTTATCGGTGCTGCTTCGATCGCTCTCTCTGCCGTTGGCGTCCTTGGAAGCAACAACATTGATGAAAGACGTGCCTTTATTGTCTTTGGTGACAGTCTTTCGGATGTCGGTAACAAGCAAGCCATCTTTGGTCAACCCGCCTACTGGAAAGGTCGGTTCTCCAATGGTCCGGTCTGGAACGAGTATGCCGCTCAAATTCTCAGTCTCCCTCTCGTGAATTACGCCGTTGGAGGGGCTACATCGTCCAACACTGCCTTGGTCAACGGTACTGCGGCCAATGGCGCATTCATCCCCAGTCTTCTTGATCAGATCGATGCATTCCTAAAGAACAACACCAAGGTTCTCCGCCCTGAAGACAATTTTGTCTCTCTCAATATTGGTGGTAACAATATCCTCTGGCCTTTGGCTGTTGATACCAACTACCTCTTTGCCAACGAGGACAAGATTGTCAATGGCATTGCTGACGATATTGCCACTGGCACCAAGAAGCTTTTGGCTGCTGGGTACAGCCGCATCATTGTACACAGCCTTCCGGCTTTCCAGAATGCTCCTGAGATCGGGGGACCGGGTCCAGCAATGAACATTGTCGAGAACCTTGTTTCAAAGACCAACGACGCTATCAAATCCAGGGTCAATGCTATAACCAATTCAAAGGAACATAAAATCGACTTCCTTAGCGTATTTGATGCCACTACTCTCTTCACTACTGCTCTTGCTGATAGCGATATTCTTAAGGCCCTTGGAGTCACTGACACCACCGCTGCTTGCGTTCACAGCGATAGCGGCATGTACAAGCCAGATCTTGCGGTTTGCAACAATGGCAGCGATCACTTCTACTATGACCTTATTCACCCTTCCACTCGCGTCCACCAGTTCTTGGGTATCTTTGTTGCTCACTTTTTCGTCAATCCCCGCAAGCCAGCTGATAAACCTGAGATCATAAGATGGTTGACCAACTACCGTGTTGCTCAGACTACTCCAGAAAACAATCTTGTTACCAAGTACAAGATCAACAATGTTCCTGGCTTTGTTACACCATTGGCATAAGCTAAATCTTCCTTGTTTTATATACATTTCACTTTGCTTTGTCCCAAAAATTTATAGATTTTATTTATAGAGCTAGACCTGATACATATTTATTTACTAACTTAATATAAATCAACGATTTAACCTTCTTGATAAGATAAAGGCTTAAACCATATGGATCATAATTTTTGAAGGGTTACTTTTGGTGGCCAACGATTAAAGGGACAATCACAGCCAAATGAGTGATTCTATAGCCCTTCAAAAATAACTACCCATATATACCTTGATAATCAGGGATGATATTACTAGAGGTGAATTATTTAGTAAAAATTGGCATCTTTTTGGTTGTTGATCTATATAAATTATAACCTCCCAAAAATTGTTATGCTATCAATACTTTATGAAATTCAGCAAAAAACGGTATAGGACAAAGTATAAGGCACTGTAACAATAATAACATACAGCAGACTCTAGGGGAAGTTCTTGACAAGTATCCCTATATCCGCACACCCAAATTAATGTATTCAATTACCAGAAATGTCCGAGCTACTATGCCACCAAAATTTTATACTACATTGAAGATAGCCGATAAAAGTCCAATTACACAAAATTCAAGCATTACTTGGTGTTGAGTTGAATATCACTCCCATTGCTATTATTTTAAAGCATAATCGCTATATAGAAACAATAGCAACAACTCTCAAAAACAAAGTCAAAATTACTTATCAACCCAAGTACCAAACCCCAATTCTAAAAAGAACAGCACACACCCAAAGTATGAAAAACATCATAAACCATTGACATCAATTCCCCAAAATAACAAACAAATATCCAAACACGTAGTCACCAAAGAATCAAGTCCATTTGCTTGGCTAAGAATATTCGATGAGTTCGATATTCTTCTACTACTAATACTGTGAGTAGAGGAGGAAGCAGAGGTAGACAAGCAACTAGGCTGGGACAAATGTCTTCGATAGTTGCAAAATCGAGATTCCAAAAAGCTTTACTTGATGAAAAAGATCATCACAAATATGTGTTACAGCGGGTAATGGAGATGTGTATAACGCAATGATTGGAAGTTTATAATTATTCCATGATTTTGAATCGGTTCAAGCGGCATACAGTTATATGACAAATGCTGCAAATTTCGATCCAGATGATCGAACTTATGCGCTACTTATATTTATGTTCCTGAGAAGATCTAATATCGAGTCAGCTGAATAAGTATTTGAAGCTATGTGGACGACTCGAATTGAGCCCAATTTAGCAATATATAATTCAATTATACATGGATTTTCAAGAGTTGGCCAAGTCAGACAAGCTTTGGATGTATATTGCTGAATGGCTGGGCACATCTCACCTCAATTTTTGGTCAAACCTCACTAAAGTATTAAAAATTCTTCTGGAAGTCAAGATGATGGTCATCAAAAGAATATTGAACTGGGTGACAATGATAATGTTGTTGCTGGATTGGAAACAGCAGCTAAAATGGCTGGGAAATTCGAAATCAAGGTTAAGCCTGATAACAATACGTTCTTTACATTAATCCAAGCATTTTTTCATCAAAAGCAATCCCATGTGGCATTGAATCTATATGGAGAGATGTTGGGGCTTGGTGTTATTCCAAGTACGGCTACTACTGCGATGTTGGTGGATGGATTAGAATGGTGTGGAGAAGTTAAAGCAGTAGATAATATAATGATGTATAGAAATATTAGAGTCAAGAGATTGGAGCGTGAGTCAGCAGAATCTAATAGAGGACTGGCCGATCATTAAAGGATATGATTGACGATTATTTTTGAAAAAAAATAGACCATTTCATCAATAGCTACACCACTGTCTTAACTAAAACGTATAAATAACCATGAGAAATATTATTTTTATATATTATTAAGAAGTTTTTTGAATTACATCTATTCATAATGATGCAAAGCGTATTGGATTAAAATAAAACCTTTTAAATAATGATGAATATATTTTTTGATGAAGTGATGTTAAAGTTAATTGAGCATTTTGATGTTGTAACCAGAAAAATAAGACGCAATATGATGTAGAGCCAAAATATGCTGATGGCTATCTTTAAATCCAAATCAAGTGAAGTTTATTGCCATTTCAGATTATCTTGATAGTGCTCCTTGCACTGCTAGTTGGTCAGCGGCTTCGTTTCCAATATTTCCATTATGTGCTTTAACATAGTCAATGTACACTAGCGATTTGTCGCTATCAACCGGATGATACTTGGTAACAAGATGCAAGCAATGCTCGATAAGGTCCCTATTTTCCACATCTTTGCCTGTAGATGATTTCCAACCCTTCCTTATCCAATTATCTATCCATTCATTCAAACATTTAATTGTGTATTGGCTATCTGTAAGAATGAGTATTGGCTGTTGTTGTTTCTGACCACCACCATTACTTTTTAGCACATCCTTGGTGTTGGTTGTCGCCAAATTGTTATTATTCCGATCTGTAGAAATCCGGTCACCAAACTTCATAATATTTGCTATGGCTTCAATTACTGCTGATAGCTCTGCTCTCTGGTTTGTTTGGCGTATGCCATCCAATGGCCTGGAGACATTCCTTGGGTCATTATATCCAAAGAAAGCCCCTATTCCTGCTTTAGAACCTTTAGTTCCATTTCCCCTACTAGCCCCATCTGTGTACACAATTATTGGTTCATTCGGATTGGCTGGTACATTTTGAGGGTAGGCTTTTGGTATATGATGTCTTATTGCAGCAAGTTCTACAGGATTCAGTCTAAGTGGCTTTCTGTATCCCTGAATTCCCGTCGATCCAATAGTAAACCCTGGACGGAGTGTAATTAAAACCGGACTTGCACTAATATTTGATTGTAGTTGTTGCTGCTGCTGCTGTGGTAGTGGGAGGGGTTGTGACAATTTAATGTTAGAACTGATGGACATGATATATGGTAGATATCGAGTTTGCGATGGACGTGATGATTGGCTTCTTCTTTTGCTAAATGAGTTGTTTCTTCCTGGCTCAGAAGTAGAGGATAGGGGCAGGTTTGAAGCCCTACTTGCTGATGATGATAGTTTATTATTTGCTACAGATGAGTTTACAAACTGACTGGCCTCTTCATGAGTCTTGAATTTCTTGTATCTGGCTCCAGGGAACCCGTCAACCTGCGATTTACACTCCTCCCACGTGCTGTAGATGCCAGGTATACGACCCTGACGGACTGCATAGAAAGCAGCAGCAGCTTTGGGCATCATGCAGAATACTGGTGGTCTCAATTTTGAATTGTGTAGTTTTTCTCGTTTCTCTGATAAGCGAGGATTTTAATGGAGGTATAATGATAAATATGACCGTTAGTTAATGAGAGTTCAAGTAACAGAATTGACTAATCATATTCTATTAACTTTAAGAAAAGTCTCTAGTGTTTATCGATTGACTCACTCTTGACCTTTTAAACTTGATCCAAAGATCAGATGTTGATGGTTGATGGAAAGATGGTTTAAAGTTCCGCTTATTGGTATTTTAGATAATGGATAACTGTGATACAATAGTGTATGTGTCAAATTTAGTGAGATCTTTGTTAGAAATTTGCACGCAACAAAATCAACATACACAAATTTGTAGTTTTTCCATCCTACAAATCACGATCTTTAATATCATAGACTCCATGTTTCTATTATGGTTTCCCAACTCCTGTATCTGATGATATTCTACTTAGACTCAAGCTTTTAGTGTATATGGGATATAGCTACCTCTCTATGAGTAATAAAATATTTAATCACCTATTTTACTTAGAATCAAGCATATGGGAAGATTTCGTGAAGACTTGGGCAAAATGGGTCTCCAGGGGTTGAATGCAAAATGGTTGGTGATTGGACCAAAATCTGAGGACCATTTTGCCTAAAATCTTGTAAACTTTGGCCAAATATATTTTAAAAGCCGAAAAACAAATAATTACAGTAAAAAATG